>JAHWFP010144687.1:0-12395 GCA_023313725.1 Lithobius niger
AATTTTGGGCGTATGGGACAATCGGCATTCAGACAAAAATCTACAGGGTGATCCAACTAAAGTGTTGGTTTTGGTTTTTTAATTAAATTTAATTATTAAAGATCCCCTTTGTCTCTGTTGGTTTAATCTACATTCTGCTGGGTTTTTTTTTATTCTCATTGTTTTCTTTTCAGTTTCCTTTCATCAGCTGGATTGTTGAAATCTCCACCAGACTCAAGTAGCCGTCCTACAGAAAATCCTATTTCTCAGGAAAATGGCCCTGTGGTCGCAATTGAGGCTGCTGGTGACCTGTCAACTGACCAGTCTCATAATGAAGATGCTAGGTAAAGTGCAAGCAAGTCTTACGCCACACACTGCAGCTCTCTGCCATGACTGGGCTAGTCCATTCAGATGGTCAAACAGACTCTATTCTCGTTCGTCAATGACTAACTCATGATGGCATCACAGCAGCGAGCTATGGCACGTGGTGTAGTTCTTGGTCAAGTATTCTGTCTTACTGTTGTAACAAATTCATCACATGTAATGAACATTAGTTTCTATATGCCGACGAAAATTTACATTACCTGCAATTTATAGCATTTCTTCTTGTAATGCAATCTCTCCGTAAAGGAGAACTTATAGGCTTGTGCCTGCCAGATCGGTATTACTTGGACGCATGCGTGATGCATTCCTCCTATAAAATTGCCGTCCTAAGACCGTACCAGATCTTCTCTAGCCGCCACGCTACGTGATTGCTCTCCCCTGCACTCCGGACCCATCGCTTTCGGCACGACCGCACCGAAGCCTTTGGATTCATCTCTATCTTTGGTCATCGTTCTTGGTTTGTCACGTACGAAGCTTGCACCTGCTTGCGACATCTCTACCCGTTCGTCTTGAACACCCTGACTGGACATCATGGACTCTCCAACAGTCGTTGCAGTTGCCGACTTCCTCTCATTCACCGGACTGTTTGCCAGTGCTACTTGCGTCACCTGCTGTTCGTCAACTTTCGCCTTCAGATGACCCTGAAGGTCCCTTCGCACCGTCTACAGTTTTGGTGTCCTTCCCAATTACCGCCGCTGCTGTTTCGGCCGAACGGACGTCTGTGCCTTTGTCGCGTTACGGACCTGACCCTTCGTCTGCGACTTACGTTCGCCAACAAATCTTTCGTTTTCCACGAATTTTGCACGCGGCACCACCTCGACGCCTTGGTCGCCTTCCATTCAGACCGACGACTCGATCACTGTTAAAACACCCAACATCCTACTTCACTGGTAGAATCTTTCCCGACGACGAGGTTTGGGATCTTCTCGACAGTGTCTTCGAATGTTCCAAGCGTCCTGTCGACTGGCTCGGACTCGTCACTTCGCCTTCCACCTGAAATTCCTTCTGGGCACATTCCAGTTCCACCGCAGCGGTTAGTTCCCGTTCGGACCCACTACCACCATTTCCCAGTCATGACCGCCGGCTAGCCCTTCGCCTGCAGCCATTCGGCTGCTTTCGTTTTTTCCTGTATTTCCAGCACGTTGACATCTGGCACCTGCGGGGTCATTCTCTCCTCTTCCGACCGTCCAGTTCAATGTGGCTTCTCACACGCCTTCTGATTCATCCTGTCTTCTTTGCTTAGAGGCAGGCCCATCGTTGTTAATGCCACACACACCGTCCTCAGGACTTCTGTTGATTCCACCACCCTTCACCAACTATGGTGCTTCTTTCTGCGTCTTGAACCACGGGCGCTCCCGGTGGCCAGAGCCCTTTCCAAAGTTTTAGAAATTTCACTATACCCAGGCACATCGTTCCCTCTTCCTCCCATTTCGCCTACACATTCGTCTAACCCCAAAGAACAGCATTCGTCACCAGTAGCTTCAACTTCTCTCCTCCTGTCCTTTTCGACCCATGCTTCCGTTTGGAACCCAGCCTAGCACCGCTGCACTGGGTCATTCAACCTTTCATTCATGAGTTGTTGCAGACCTTTCTCCAGAAAGCACAATAAAGATTATTCTACACAAAAAAAAAAATACTGAATAAAAAAAAAAACAATGACGAACATTACCTGCAATAACGCAGAAACTGCTTCAAAATTCCACAGTCTGCACCTTCGCCAATACGCGACCGCCACCGGGCTTCTGCAACGTGCTCTCCCACCAGCTGCATCGTTCGCCACTGACCGTTCATCCTAAGGAGGACTACAGCCGTATGTTCACTTCCTCTACGGATCTATCTCTTCTTTTCAACTATGCCATGCTGCATTTCCGTCGGCATCTTGTTCACATTGGCTCCCACATCGATGTCCCGCATCTGACCTTTCCATGTCTCCTTCGCCGCACCATGTCTTCTGCACGATTCAACTCTCTGTGCCTACTTCCATGTCTTTCAAGTGGTGATTTCCAACCTTATCTTCCATAGCCCCTTGGCCGTCCACGCCAATCCATCTCCAAGCCATTCTGACTTCCTTCTTTCGACAACTTGGGTGGTCAGCCCTTTAGTTGGAACTTTTCCCTTCATACCTTCGCTTCCTAGTCAGTTGGTCGTACGCTCCCGCGCTGCCTCATCTGCCGGTCTTTTCTTCTATACTCCTCCTTCCGTTTATACTTTGATAGGTGTCTCTGCTGCCCCGATAGGGATTTCTCCTCTCTGCGTTTTGGGGGAAAAATCAAGTCTCTCCCTGCGTTCTGTCATTGTTCTCCTACCATTGCACTTCCTTCATCGTTTCGAACACGATTCTCTGGGATTTATCCACCTCGACATGGACGGCTGGTTCGTCATCCCGTCATTCAACGTCCCTTAAACCAGTGTTGTCTTCGCCCAGGAAGCCGCCCTCACGATCGCGTACCATTGTTCCCACGCTTAAGACCACTAACTGTTCATCTCCTTCCAAGGCTCCTTCGACGTCCCTCCAAAAACTAAACAAACCACGTGCATTCCAACGAAGAATCGTCCCCCTCATGTTACAACAACTTCGCCTTTAAATGTGTCTACAGCCCCTTCGGTTCCCACTTCTGTTCAAGCCACGCTAATTCCCACTGCTGTGGTTATGCTTCCATTCATCCAGCCACCAACTTCACCTTCTTCTGCTAACCGTGTGACGGTTATTTTTCCTTCGCTGCCCCAGCTCAGCTCTGACGCATGTCTTCCCACACTGCCTCCGCTTCCAGTTCGTTGTTTTCCTTGGCCGCAGCTCTGCAGACCACAATCCTTCATGGCTTAGTTATCTTAACCAAAGCAATACCTAAACTAAACATTACTTGTTTACATTTTATTATTATTTACTTAAACATGCTGCACCTTACAGCTTTCCATCTCATCATTTTCTGTCTCCAGATAAAAGCCGCCCAAAACTAGCTGACCTATGTTCAGCATGCTGGACAAATATTTTCTGCCACTCATTATCTGTTGCTTCCTTGTGCATGTGTAGTACCATCTGATGGCTTACAACAACTAGGGTAAGAATAAAAAAAGCTGCCGCCACTGCCTAAAATTTGTGAAAGTCGCCACTGCCCTTTGAATGTGGACGCTCCGATTTTTGCCAGCGCCGCCGCCGAAGAATATTTTACTAGCGCACAACTCTAGTTTCAGCAACATATAAATATTGGCCAGCACTCCCCGAAGTGAGCACGGTCCACTCACTGCTTAGGGGCAAAAGGTTGATTTGTCAGGCAGGGCAGCTTAACAACCCAGATAGTGCGTGAACAACTTGCTATTCACTTTGCACAGTGATGACAAGGGTCAGAACGGAACGATGATTATGAATTATCAGCATGCGTTATGCAGGATTTTTTTTTAATTATGTGCCTAAAACTGGTGTGGCTGTGGCTGTACCAGCCGTACCGCTTCCGTTGGCCCTGAATCAAATGGTCATGTGTCTTACGACAACGGCGAATGTTGGACTTTTATTCCTTTCACCCTTTTTCTTTGAAAAGAAAAAAAAACAACGCAACCTATATTATTCTCCTACACGGTTGGGGTCTCCTGAGGACGCTCGGGAAACTTCATTCACTCTGGAATTACTTCGTGCTCCCTTCGCTTCAGGTCTTGGAGTCCCGTTGATTCTGAGGCAGCCAGCTCGTAGCTAGGACACTTGTTACTTGGTCCCACCGCCTTTGATGACGAGGTCTAATGCAATGCTATAAATTGCAGGTAATGTTTATGTTCGTCGGCATATAGAAACATCAAAACACCAGGGGCACCTAGTCGATTTGGTTTCTATTGACTAACCGAAAATATACATTACCTGTACCGGTACCCGCCCTACCTCCCCTCTTGAGTTGCCATCTAACAATTGAAAGATGTGACACGGTCTCCAGACAACCCTTTTGTAGGAATGTGTCATGCATGCGCACAAGTAAATCTACTGAGCTGGCAGGCGACGCCTATTCTTCTTGTCTAGGAGGAGATTGCATTACAAGAAGGAATGTTATAAATTACATTTGATGTATATTTTCGGTCAGGCAATAGAAACCAAAATCGACCAGGTGTCCTTGGTATTTTGATGTTTTTGTTTGGACAATTTTTATGCTATAAGCTCCATTGCGAACGACAGTGTAATATATTGGCTTGCTGTAAAGCTATGCCCACAAATGATCGTAACCCACACACAAAATAAGAATGTGAAAATGCTGTAATTATTCCCACACACACATTCCCCAACTCTGAACTTGGTGGTAAATATGAAATGAATGATACCCAGCAGCAGCTTCTGTAAGCGGTGATGAAGCCCGATTAAATGTGCATTTTTTGTAGTGAAGCATTAATGTTTCAAACCATGGTGGGATTCACATACATTAGCCTCATATAATTGAAAAATAAATGCCTTTTAGGCTTCGGCTATCATTGTAGTTTCAGCAGAAGTCTAATTAAAATACTGAAGCTGCATTTTGTAGGTCTTTATGCTTTTAAATCCAAAAAATACAGAAGTTGCTCGTGCAGTTTCGCGACTAGTTTTTCTGTAGTATGTGATGACATTGACCGTTTGGTTATTTTTAAATATCTGGCATTACAGAAAGCAACTGTCAGCGTTAGTCTTTTGCTGAACTTGCTAAGGTGGCTAATGTCGGACAAGCTTCCTTTCTTAAGTTGTAAGGGGCTCATGGATGTTTATCTGTTCGTGAATTGTGATGTCAATGTATTACTACATAAAAGTGCATTTAATCTGCTTCTTTACCTCCTACAGTAGCTGCTGCTCGGTTTCATTCATTTCGAACTTGCCTCTAAATTCAGATATGGTTGGGGAATGTGTTATCAACTGTAAAGTCTGGTTGGAAGGTTGCTACAAATATGCTGAACCGAACCATCACTTAGAACCCGCTCCTGCTGAGCTGATCAACATTCTATAAATGCCTGAAGGGTGCAACAGGGCCAATTGTAGCTGCAGAAAGAGTTACAATGCTCTCCGATATGTTATTCATTTTAGGTATCGGGTTCATCCCAGACATTACCATCAATGAAGAGGACTGATGATCGTGTTGATGCTGCACTAGAACATTTCCTCTCAGATAAAGGACGACGAATTATCAGCTGATACAGAGCGCAAGACTGTTGAGAGCAAATAAGGACAACGAAAAGACTGGTGGCAAACATATTTCTTTATGAAAGCTAACTAGCACTAACGTAATGATCATATGCATGTTTGCATGTATGTAAAAAATATCATTATTACGTAAGTAAAGTGTGTCAGTTCATTCCTGCATAAAAAAATACCCTTTTTTAAGCTATGCTCTTGATAGCATCACCAGAAACAAAAGAACTGGATGGACCGGACTTTAAATGAACTACAATCAGGGACGTTTTATTGGGGGGGGGGGGTCACACACCCCCAATGTTTGGCCAGTTGGCAAATCACTCCGCAAAATTACATAATTTTTGGTCAGTCGGAAAAATTACATAATTTTTTGGCTAGATGGAAAATTATGTCGGTAAATTTTTGGTTTGCACCCCTCCAACGTTTATCCTTCCTGACGTCTCTGCCTACAATACAGGTTTGTAAGCGATTCTAAGCAATGGACGGGTACAGGGAAGAAAATAAACACACATTAGCCCCTCCAATGCTGAAACGATGCGTAATAGTTGAAAAGAGTTGCAGAGTGTTTTATGTTGCACACTCCACCATCGTAGTAGCTAACTCGTCCTTATTTGCCCCCGAACAAGTCAACTTTTTTTTTTAGTAAATACCAAGTGAGATATTCACATAAAACTTGTTTTGGCTCCCACAGTGACTTGCCTGTTAGTTTTAACAGGAGGTTTATGGAACATTTTCCATTTCTCTTGCCAATGCTTGAAGAAATGGCATATTTCTTTGTATGTGTCTGAAAATATTTTTGTTGTAACAGTATTTTGATCTATTAAACTTGTTTCAGGTCTAAAGCCAAGGAAGCCTTCGATAAATTAAGTGTATCGTCAATAAGTGCTACTTCGAATGGTCCTGTGTGATGAAGGGTCATAACCCTAAAGTCTCCCTTAGTCCTGCACTCGAGCAGAGGCCACTATGTTTGCGAAAGGTGGTGAACCACCTCTCGGATAAACAAGGAGTGCCGTAGTTACCTAGCCGACGTTCGAGACACCTGTGACCAGTGTACCCTTTAAAAAGAAAACGTCTGCATCCAAGCAACACTAAAAGGAAATCCATGTGTCATTACTTGATATTTGTGACTAGCTGCTCCGATACTGTGATGAATCGGGACATCGTTGGACAACACAAGTGTATCTAATAAATCATAGAATCCTAACGTGCTCAACTGTAATCGAACCACAAAAATGAATTGAATGTGTTGTGCAGTTACGTCTTCTGCATAAGCCAAGTGCGTTTACTGATACTCAGGTGATGCTGTTTAGTTTTTTTGCCACAGGATCGTGACTTGGTGTTCGTTGGTGACTTTTTTTACCATAGTGGTGGTTGGAGGGGTGATGCAGGATCTAATGCAAGGGTTGATGCAGAGGTGATGCATGGGTGACGCAGGTATTGTGGGTTATGCTGGGAAGGTGGAATGAGAGATTCGTGAATGACCCCTCTGACCCTTATTATTTTTATGTATGGTTTTTTTCTCCCCTTTATTCTGATTCTTGTTTGGCAACCAATGATGGAACCAAACCTCTGCAAGTTGAACTTGGCTTCATCGTAGGAATTTATAATTGTCGAAATTAAGTTCAAATTATTCACAATACTGATTGGAGTGTTAATTGGTTAAGTATTATTGTACTAATTGTTTTCCTGCTTATTTAAGGATTTTTTTTTGTTTTTTGTCAGTATTTTAGATAGTTTTGAAAGGTCTGGTACAAATCCAGATGATTGTATATAATGATAATTATACTTAAACGTGTACAAAGGAATCTTGTATAATATTCCTGTCCCCCAAGTTTCTTCCATTCCCTTAGCATTTCCATCTTGCCATTGTAATGGATGTGTATGCCTGGTTTAGCTGTGGTAGACTTGTCAGCGTGTGGAAGTTGGTGTGTGAAATTGAAGATGGAAAGCAATAGGGAATGTAATTGTTTAAACAATTACACAAAATAAAATTCCCACCTGATCGATGGACTCTGGTGATTCAGCCTCAAACCAACAGAAAATGAACGATTGATCAATGTAAGCCGTGCTTTGTATCATAAAGATGAATGTTGAGTACAGCAATAAATCTAATATATAGAAGACTGTGCTTACTTTTGCTGTGACTCTGCTTCTTGGCGATTTGTCCCGGTGCAGATATTTATTTGTTCAACCCGAGTTTTGCTTGCCTTTAAGTACGTGTTTTATTAAGATCTCCACCACCACCCACCCACCCACGTGGTCTTCCCTTCACATATAGTTCATCAAGTGGTCTTTATTTTAACTGAGGCTTTCTTGCAAGAAAGGTAAATATGCAGTTCGTGGACTTTGTGTTTCTGATGACGACAAACATCCCAGGCTCGCTCTTCAAGATGAAGCCATTCTCTGTACCATAATTAGGCATTCTTTGTACAGTTTGGTTCAGTAGGTGGGAAGTACAACGATTACTACATCTTTGTAATTGTCTGTACGATGACATGTTGGAGTTGCAACATGCACAAGAATTAAACAAAGGAAAATGACAATGCCAGTATCATACGCTCTAAACTATGCGATAATTTGGTATAAAACTGTCACTTACTGTCGGCACAATGTGATGTTGTCTTTATGTGGTCCCGGGTTAAGCGTTGCATGGTAGTTTTGGCCTTTAGGCTTTAACGTATTTTTGGCTTCCAAATCTTCCTTTTATTTTTAAGTTGATTAAAACTATGAATTTTACTTCAGTCCATGGTCATGTTGAGTTGCAGTTAAAACAGAACCGATTTTGCAGATCCGATATTTGTTGAATCTGTAGAAATTGGTAGCCATTTAAATTGTTTTTTAAGAAAATTACCAATCATCAAATGTGTTTACTTGTCTTTACTTGTCAAAATGTATACAGATAAAATTTGGATAATTTTTAATTGAAATGATCAAATGTACAATTGAGAAAATTTCATATGTTTAAGTGCTGTTGTGCTTTACCTATCATATATTTAAAACGTAAAGCACAACAGCACTTAAACAGATGCAATTTTCTCAATTGTACATTTGATTATTTCAATGAAAAATTATCCAAATTTTATCCATGTACAATTTTAAAGAGTAAAGTGAAACTTCAATCATATACCCCCTTTTTTTACGGCACACTTGACATTTTTGTTAGTAATTTATGGTTTAAGTTTATAGCTTGAAGACCTAATGATTGCTCAGTCCTGCAAAACCATATTTTTTACGTCCAATACGCTGTTTGTGATACCGACTGCTGTTAAATTTGTTTTTTGTGCATTACAACGTTGTCTGGTTAAAATTGAAAGCTAGGAAAGTTCTGAAGCTTATTTTAAAGTGGCACTATCACCGATTAAAATGGGCAACATCTGCAGAATGGGCAACATCTAACGCTATCTAGTACTGTCTAGCACTTGCATCAAACGAAGGGATGCAGAATGACAAATACAGTTCGATCACGCAGTTACCAAAAGTCAAAAGTTTTCAAAGGTTTTCACCTCAAAACTTGTAAATTTTCGACAACCTTTACTGGTTGTCTTCTTCAGGCGGTTAGGCCTTTCAGGCCTACGCCATTTTTTCAATTCTCGTGCGAAAAAGCCTATGGCTGCAACATGGCTGCCATGAACAAGTTGCATGCCTCACGAAAATTAGTTGTAATAAAAAAAACTATACGGTCTAGGAGTATACAAATTCGCAGACGTAATAATTATATTGTAAATTATTGACCAGAAATATAATTGGGACATCATCCTACGTTTTCATTATTTAAAAAAAAAATCCTGGAGTTCGACTACGTGAACAGCGATAACGAAAGTTTCAACTTACAGTACTCGGAATGATTCCACTCGATATTCTTCCGTCACAACACGTGTTATTACTTCCGAAATCATTATTTTATATTTTATTACCGTAAAAATAGTTTAAAGTTCTTTATTTCTTCGAGATTCATGATCAATTACAGCTCACTACCAAATTGTTGCCGGACGCCATAATGACTGGCTGCCCGCATTGCCCGCTGCTGCTAGCGCCAATAGCTGCGACCTTGACTCTCATCGTGTGACGTCACTCTCGAACGGCCGAAGAGTCACGTGCCGCGAACGAGCCAATCAGCGTACGCGATAGCTCACGAGGCCGAAGTATTTGAACAACGGTCGTTGAAACAGGACATTTCATGGGAGGAATACAGGCAGTGATGTTGGAGTTCATGACGTAAGTTTTCGCGGGCCAGAAAATTGGGAATCGCCTCTCTCGAACGCGACCAAGATGGCAGCTGTACGTTGCGTCGTTCCGGAGATACGATCGTTTGAACCAAGGGCTATTTTCAGCAAATAAACGCAATTTCACGTCCATTTTGGCGACGATACCAACAATAACATTGACCTAAGGTAATAAACAGATATTAAATTAAATTAACCTAAATAAACCGTAAATATACGTTCCAAATTACGTAATTCAATCGGAGTTATGCCTCCGATGTACGCAATAGGAAATCTTTTTTTTAACAGGGCGCAGAACTCGGCTGAACCGATCTAACGATACATCGTCGTGTCTGCTTTTTCGCAGTGGAATTGCGATGACGATATGTCATCGCTTAGGCCTAAAAGGGTTAGCACCACTAGCACCCACACTCAAAATCTTTCCAAACCCAACGAACTTCCAAAATTCAAAACTCCCTCCTCATCACATCACAGTAGGCCTTGAGTCAACATTCCAGGCTGGTGTTGGCATAGTCGACAATTCTTCCTGTTTCTTCCTCCGTAGTTGGTGGTGAGGGGAGGAATTTCTTCCAGCTTGCTTCCAGTCTAGTTTTGAATTGGGGTGTCACCATGTTACTTATCATTTTATAGGCTGGTTCTTGTGTGTTCAGTAAGATTTTAGTCTGCTCCCAGTCAATCTGGTGTTTAGATTTCTTGTAATGCATGGCCGCTGCATTACTTTTGTCTTCTTCAAGGATGGCTTTCCAGTGCTCCTTAATGTAGATTGTCATTTCTTTTAACGAAACAAACAAGCCACGAACCTCCTTAATTATTTAGTGAAAATTTGATATGCCCTTGTTCACCTGGAAGCAAGCTGTAAAATTTAAAAATAGCACCGCCTCTAGATGGCACCATGATATTTTAGTACGATTTTTAATTGGCGATAGTGCCACTTTAATTGTATCGGAATGTCAAAAGCAGTGCAATATTGGCGCAAATATCAATTCTGGCACTGGGACCGACATTGGTAGTAAAAAATGTTGGCCCGTGATGATTCATTTAACTATGCGTGTAATGGTATGTGGCTTGAAATTTAATAATATGGAATGCACTCCCATGCTATCCCATTTTACAAGAGGAACCAAATAAAGCAGTAATTTACATACTCTGAATGAAGTTTACAGTTTTGGGCGTTAATCCCGTTAATTAAGGATTTGATTTGTCGACTTCCCTTCCGTCATGTTTGCAGTATGGTTGGCAGATCCAAGTTTCGTGTGCCAGTTTAGTGGGTAATGATTTAACCCACTGAGTAGGACGTTTCAAAATATTACGCAAATAGTGTGCAATATTACAGGATTCTGTCTCCCATGTTACGTATGTCAAATGGTCTAATCAAATAATTTAATTTAAACTTGCCATGGTCGTATGCACACAGTTTTATCCTTGATGCATTGTTAGGATTTGTAAAAAATTTGTTTGTCATGCAACAGAAGATACTGGAGTAGTTGAGCTTGCTTTCCTGTGGTATTCTTAACTTCGAAAAATAAAAAGGCCGTTATTAATTTTGGAACGTTTCAGCCTGCACAGTTTACTTCTGACAGTTCCATGTATCACATTGTATATTGTAAATAAATAGTTTTTAACCTGCCTTTGCCCCATTAACCCTTAATTAAACAAATAAACTCGGAATAGAACTTTACTCGTGGCCATTGTATGCTTAGCTTTGCTGTGATGAATCGTGCGCAAAAATGGTAGTCATCGGGATGTAATCTAATGAAAAAAATTATTTGCACCTTCGCAACCAAAAACACCTGCGTAAAAGGTTTCTTACTATTTGTCGAATACTCCCTTCACTAATGTATGCTAAAATCACTTATTTTATGCTTTTTAGTTGTAAAACGACGATCACTATTCACTCATATTTTAAAAATTCAGACATATTTGCTTCAACATCACACAGATACTTGCAAACGTCTATGGCTTGCTAATTTTTGACAGCATAAATTAAACATCTGTTTCATCAGGCACATCAATGTGTAGTCCTTAATTGGGCGATAAAGTTTGTCCTGTCCGGTGTTTTTCAATTTTTGCAGGAGGTACAGATGTATGACAACATTTAGATTAGGGGTTTGAATTATATCTCTGTAATGTGTGGTGCAGTGGCAACCCGGACCACTGCACTGTGACTGAGGTTGGCGCTAATGACCAAGCTGTCGACACGCCATTAAGCCTCATTCGCCCCCCCCCCCCCCTCCCCTTAATTTAATTTTATTCTTGATGTTTGGATCGGATGGTCCTTGGAAGATTCTTAAGCTCGCAGTTGTTTTTATGGTCCTCCTGAATTGCCAACTATTCCAATTCCCTCAAATGCCTGTCACGCTTCTAGTATCTCTGCTAGTATCGAATTCGAAGAGTGACAGGTATTTGAGGGGATTGCAATCCTTGGCAATTCAGGAGCACCTTAAAATAAACTGCAAGCTTAGGAATCTACAAGGACCATCGAAACATCAGCTACCTTGTAAATAGGGAATTTAGGTCGGAGTTGCACAGAAAGTGGCGTGGCAGGCCTTGGTGGTGCAGCGCCGTTTTGAGTCCAAAAGCAACAAGAATGCAATTAGAAAGGACTATACGTTGATGTGCCTAATAAAGAAAGACATTTAGTTTATGCTGTCCAAAATGAGCAAGATGCAGACGTT
>JAHWFP010144691.1:0-12122 GCA_023313725.1 Lithobius niger
CAATGCGCGGTACCGAACTGAATTGTTCCCAAGGATTAATTTATGGAATTACTTGCGTATGAATGCTAGATTTCTCAGTGATAAGGCTTTTTAGCCTTCATACACACACACGCATGCGACCTTTCCGGCGCTGCAACAATGATGAATGTCACGGGCGACATTTTCTCGGGGGGGAAGAGGCGGGCAGGTGTGTGTGGGGTGACACGTATCTGTATCCGGGAGGGAGCAGGAGTATGGGGATTGGGGATTAAAGTAATTGTAGGGGGAGGGCATGTTATATTTTGTGATAAATTTAAAACCAAAGACCAAACACTTGAGGTGCCGGAGGGACGTGGAGAGGTATTCAGAACCCATACTATGGAAGTGCAGGAAGGGGGTGCAATGGGGTGCGTGGGGGGGAAAGGGCCCGCGGGGGGGGGGGGGGGGGTGCGCAGCATGTGCACGGGCACAATTAGTTTTAATAACAGAATGGGTTTAAAAGGGAAACAATGTTCAAATTATTTAGGCCGAAAGGAAGACTTACGTTCTGTCAGTTAGACAGTGGTTAAGGTGGTGTTCTCGCTCTTAACAGTGGTTGGCAAGCAATCGACCAAGATTGATCAGTACTGATCAACATTAATTTTGTACTGATACGCAAGAATCGATTTCATGACAATAAAACAACAACAACTCAACAACTGGGTATTCATTCATTCTGTGATTTTATTGAGGCCTTAGCCTATTGCTATGCGCCCCAAACACGAGATTTATACACCACCACAAACTATACTACAAACCATACCACAAACATACCCTACCCAACCACTGCAAATAACACAACTGCAGTACTCACAACACTGGATGTAAACACCTTCCAGTTAAGGGTAAGATCAGTTACAGGCAACTTCACTCCACTTTCCCGCACAACACGCTGCACAACCCACACAAGGCAACCCAATGTCCAGCCGTGTTCTCAAGTTCCAGTGGGCAACTGGGACACCATGGGTACCACAAGGCATACGCAGGGATGCCACACGCCCAATACTCAGCACAGCAAACGATGGTGAGGGGGGGGGAGGGGGAAGGGGTGTGGGGCTAAACATCAATCCCTGCGTCAACGAAAAACGATGCGATGGCGCGAAGCTTGGCAACCGGGCATGGACCCTCTATATGCGACAAGAGTTCACTGAATGATGGAAGAACACTTAACCAGGGTGCAAGACGCCGCCGCTATGCTACAAATTTTTGACAGGCAACCAGGACATGTTCAGCTGTCTCAACCACTAAACACAACGTGCACAGCGGAGAGTCAACCCATCCATACCGGAACTTATGCGCTCGCAGCAACGTTAAGCCAACTCGCAACCGCGACAAAATCCTCGCGTCACGGCACTGTAGTTTATCAATATTCGACTTGTTGGAGCACACAGGATGCACAGCAAACAGTGCTCTGCCATCACGGGCTGCGCTCCAGGCGTTTTGCCACTGCTCCAGGAAAAAATGCCGGACAGTCACTCGCCGCGTACGTACTGAAACCATTGGATGCAGTTGCGTGTAGGAACCCCGCGCCGTATCACGCGCCAGTCCATCAGCAACTTCGTTACCGAAGATACCGCTATGGCCACGGATCCACCGAAAAGTGGCAACACACAAGCGTGATGCAACCCAAAACTTCCACCCAACCGAAAAAATAATTGGATCCCTAACATCGAGACACTCCCACGAGCTACGCAAAAGCCGATAGGCCGCTTGGGAATCTGTCAAAATTACGACTTGCAACAACAATGCTATGATATTAAGGTTCAACATCCAGATAGCACACTCGATGCTGCTGTAATCATGGCCAGTTACATGGGTGAAGCCCTCGTCAGCCCTAGCTTATTAGCACGGCCGGCAAGCAGTGCTTATTAGAGTTCGTTTGCGCACGAGAATTTCAGAAAATTGGACAGGAGGAGGAGGCGGCGGAGCGGCTAACAATGTCTAAATGTTACAATGCTGCAACATGTAACAATAGGCGAGACGCACAATATCGGATTATAGCTCACTCGAACAAGATCAACAATGGTTGGGTGCCGGGAAACTAACATTGTCGTTGTTTGAGTTAGCTAAATCTTCAAGTTTTAAACCGTAGAGTGCGAAGTCTTAAATTTTGAGGCCCAGGCCGTTTTTTGCTCAGTTAATAGGTGTTACGGGTCAGTTGTACATTGCGCAGAAATAGGACGATATAAATTTACCCACACTGCTAGGGCGTCTACTTATTTCTTCGCAAAGCTGTGAAATTAGTTCCCCCATATAAAACTTGTCGTTCTTCCCAGTGAAAGTCACGCCAAGGCAGCTATTCACAGTCCTAGACAATTGCACAAGAGAACAACTGAAAAAACGCCACAAAGACAGCAACCGAAGCGCTTTACACTGGGAAGAAACGTAGCCTGTGTACAGGGCTATAATCTATATTCTAAACCTCACAATTGTAGATTTGACAGAATTTCCAAAGCGTGGACACCAACCACCTCGGTGATTGTCATTTAAGCTTGAGTGATCACGATTCGGAACACAAGCTTGGTGGCAGCCATTTTTTGCTCAGCTATCACCACTTTCCTTGACGAAAACTTGATGGGTCCCTTTACCCTTATGAGGTTTTGGGGGGTTTTTGTATGATTACATTTTACAATGCGTCTGTTGTAGGTCATTCCAAATGCTTTTCTTTGTACTACGTTGGCTGTACAAGCGCTGCTCCTTTGTTGATTATCTAAACGTATTCAAGTCTGGTTTGAAGGAATGATCACATAGGAAAGTTGCTAGGAATTGAGTCAGTATTTTCGTACTATAAACATTGAAAGTAACTCATGCAACTTAAATTGGCATATATCTATTGACATAATAATTACATTATGTTGCGCTGATTCTGTTCCTCTTCCTGCTATACTACTCAGCGCTGCTTAATGCCGTGCTTAATAATTAAATTAACATTTTTCTTCAGTTTTCGTCACTCTTAGTGCACGTGTTATATACATTTGCTGTCGTCCCTGTCAAATCAAATTTTCGTAAAAATTGAGGATTGTTGACGGGTAAAATGAAAAAAAAATCCGCCTTTCAGCTAAACGCATATAGTTTTTAAACCAAATTAGGATGTGTTGTTAATTTTTGCAACCTAAAACGATACATAGACGTATTTATTTCGTAGACTAGAGGAAGCCCGTGCGACGCACGGCTGGTCGGGGATGTACCGTTTGCAACCTGGTACGATTTGGTTGTTCATGTGTACGTCCATGTTTCCCCGCATTAAGTTTCCTCAATCCTAATTTTGTCCACACTGGCTAACAAACGCTTTCACCGAATGAAGTTTGTTCAGTCCAATTTTTGTGCATACTGGCTGACGAACACTGATTTTCGTTCGCTTTGCTCACTCAATCAGCGCATCCTGTGACTCAAGTCACTTGATGCACCGTTTTAAAAATTGGCATGCTGAAGCATCGTTGCATCGTTTGCAATAAGCCAACCAACCAACGTTGGTTAGTTTGAATTCAAACTATACACGTTCAGATGAAACACGGATTCTTTAATTTTACCATCAACGGTTTAGACGAAAGTCCGGCACACGTGGTCCTATAATTGTCCACACGTAACACAACACGAGCACGTGCACCAAGAATGAAAAGCGATTAAAGTGATTGTTAGATACTTACTAGATTCTTCTTCATGAGTTCAACGATCTTATTATGTAGATGAGCTGAATTGTTTCGAAGTGGGCAGTAACAACCACTCTATGCGCGAGCGTTCATACCTCTGTGAATGAAAAATAAAGTACTTACAACAATTTTACTGTGAACTTCGCGGAACGGCATCGTCTGCGGGCTCAATGTTTGGACTTTGTTTTAGCCAGTATGGAACAAAAATGCACTCATCCCCACAAATACTCTACCTAGTGGAGAAGCTGTTCTAAACAAGAAATACGAATGGGACACAGTGAAAATCACTTCACAGTAAATCCGCTAGTTAAGTTATCATCGAGCTCCGTTCAGTTCCTGTTGCTCCAATTCATGCGCTAATTACTGAAATTTTACTCATAATTCTCACTGCTAATTTCGAGGTTCCTTTCAAGTTTAAGTCAATCGCTGCTTTCACCATTCATCAATTGAACCAAAATCTTGCTCGCCCTCCTTTTCGCGTTTTTTTTTTCTTTTAAACCAAGTCTGATATCGACCTTCTCCCATCGGAAACAGGTTCTTAACATATACGAAAAAATATTTTAAAAAAAATTAAAAATGCTGTAGCAGTAAAGTTGGGGGTTCCATTCACCTTTCAGAATGGTTAAAGGACTGCAAAACGATTCTTCTGTCAAATTTCGAGCATCTATTGACCATTTAAAACTGCTCACAACCGTTTTTCTTCTCTTGTTCATTATAATCTTGACTTGAGGAGGAGAAAGACCACTAACTGCCTCTCGTGGGATGCAAGAAATTACATTCCCGTGAAGAAATCAACATCTATTTTGTTTATTTTGAAACAATTCCAGCTTCATTACGTATATATATGTACGCTAACCAAGTGACTGAAGGAATGCGCTGATTGAGCTAACGCAGCTAAAGACAATCAGCTTTTATTAGCCAGTGTACGCAAAAATATGATGTGTCATATGATGATATGTCATGAAGTCCGGTGAAACATGAATATACACATGAGCGACCTAAACCTACCAATGTTGCAAACGGTGCATGCAACACCATGGCTTCAGCTAGCATTACAATTATAAGCCTTATAAGCACTTCCCAATACAAATAGAATAATTTTAAACCGTTCCATATAGCATTTTTCCTAAGGTTTAATATAAGAAACCTTAGTTTAAGAGGCAAATGTATCACTTGGTACTGTCCTTGGATGATACGGAATCCCTGTTAAACAGTGAGCTAATTACGGATGTTTCGTTTCATTTTATTATTGTGTGCGCGCCGCATTTTAAATCCTGCGAGGATTTTATGAGCGGCCACGTCTTCCTGGAGGGGGCGGCCTCAATCGACGGCTGCCATTGTTTTTTGCAACCATCTTGGATATCAACAAGGCACACTGCTACTAAAAACGTACAATCGATTATCCGTGTTCGTTCTGCAGAGAACTCGAGATAGGCCGCGGACACTATAGCCTAGTATAGTGTGTTCGTTAACTTATTTCCCGATTTTCTTATGAACCCATTGTAGTTATTGTTTTATTTTGCGTACTGATATATTTTCGTTATTTTACCTATCGTGCGAGCTTATGCTCGTGTGAGTTGCTCCATCTCTACTTAAAAATGGACATAAAAATTTATAAACTGATCAGTCCATGAGACTTGCACGACAAAATGGAACAGTTCTGTAACAAAACACAGCACAGGAAGGGACAGGGCAAAGATAATGGTCAAACGAAGCAAACAGTGGTGAAAGTACAAATAAGAGATCGACACTAACGAGACAAGGTTATACAGTAAGGTCGAAAATCAAGCAACTAATCTGTTGACAAAGTGGGACACCGTAACAAAAAACCGAACAAGACAGGAAGGACAAAGAAAATGACAAAACGAAGCAGACAAGGCGAAAGTACAAACAAGAGAACCACGAGACGAGGTCCTACAGCAGGCAATTAAGCGAACACACCAGATAACCATTTTTTTTTAACAACTCGAGGGTTGGTAAATCACAAAATATCTAAAGATGCCTGCAGTAACTGATGAATAAAGCGAGTTTCTCTGAAAAGAGTAAAAAGAACTGCTTGCTCTGATTATTTCACATGAAAAAACAGATAGAAAACAAAAATGAACTCGTTTGATGTTAAAGTCATTTAAGGTTTAACGAATCCGAAGTCAAAACAGCAAAGGAACACAAATAAACTTACCTGTAAGGTTGCATATACTGCAGTGTTCCTGTACTCTTTAGTTCACGTGAAACTTCACTGCTGTATTCACATGTTTTTACAGTTTTAACTTTACAATACGATAGGTCAGATTAGTTCATTCTACTTGGCTAAAAGATTTCGCTCTTATATTTGCTGGGTGTTTTATCGTTATTTCTTGCTGTGTGTTAGTTGTGGGTTTGTTAGGTTCAGTTTGTGTTGTTGGTTGGGGTACAATTTTGTTTGCTACAGAGAAGCGTACAAATATATGTTTCCGCTTTATGGGAATAGTGAAGGGGGATGGAAATATTGGATTTGCTGTACCAAAAGTGGTATAAATAATACATTGTTTTCATTGTGCCCTGCGGTAAAAGTTTGGTCTGGTTGAACTATATCAGGTTTATTGAATTTGTAAAAAAGGATGTTGGAAAGTGATTTATGATAAATTATGTTAGGCTTACTGGGAATGTGAAATGTGATATATTTTGGTATCGTATGATGTAAAACGATTCATTCGGTTTCCTCAGTGATTGAATTCGCCAAATGTTGAGTAACTTTGTTTGTACTCTCTGAAAGATGCTATGTCCTGATCAGGGTTGGGCACAGTTCCATTTCAATGGATTTGAGTCAATTACCTAGCCATCAAGTGAACAGCAAATCAAGTGAAATCCATTTCCACCTGCATACCGTTGATAAGCAATTCCATGCCAGATCAATTCCAATCCCACTTCATGAGTCAGAATAAATTCCAACCAAGTCACTGCCATGGTTCAATGCAATTCAAATCATTACCACATTTTGTATTTGCTGTTTCAAATCATTTCCAATCAATTAATTTTAGTTTCTAATTCTAATACATCAATTTCAGTTTACCGACTTGTTCTTGATCCAGTCTTAGTTCCAATCAATTCCCGGTTGAGTCAGGAAATTACATTTAATTCGACCCAATTCAGCCTAAGTCAAGCATAATTTCAGGTAAAACAAAATTTAAGTATCGCCGAAAATTTACGATTTTGGTGAATTTTGGGGCTGGAATTGGGTAAGTTGATTTGGATTTTGTGGAATTGGCCTGAATTTCAGGTTGAATAAAATCTGGTCAAAACAAAGAATTTTACGTCAAAGAAAAATCAAATCAAATCTAGGCAATAACAATCCAAAGGATGACTTGGCAAGATGGTCATTAAATCAATTCCCATCAAGTCAGTTTATAATTTCGGCAAATACCCAAGTCAATGTCAAAGCAAGTCAGGCGGAAGTGTAGATAAATAAAGTCAATTCCATGTATTCATAACCTGGAATTGTTCAACGAAGAAACACTTCCACCAAGTCAACAAAAATGAAATAGGGTCAAATACCAGCACAGCCAACACACAAGAGTTGTGTACCAGCAGTTCAGATGCTTTGTATAGAGGAATATGTTCTGTTACTACACAAACTGTGGACAACTAGTAAACAAAATGAGTGATGGCTGTGCTGGTATGCTGAGATGTGCAGTGTCAGAACACAGAACCTTTAAGAGAGTATTTGAAATGTTTTGTTGTTGTTGTATTCTGACAAGGTTCTGATGGTCAGTCACATTTATTTCCTCCATATGTCTTTCTTGCATTGCCGTCGATTTTTTTATTTTTTTCACCATGCCAAAACAAAGAAGGGGTGGTGCTAATGACCTAGCTGTCGACGCGCCATAAAGCCTCAATTCCCCCATCCCCTACGCAAATAATATAGTTACAAGTGACATAAATAAATCTTTATGTTCTATTGTTTTGGGCTTTTACCGTATTATAAAATGCATTTTAAATTGGTTCTTACCCAACATTTCAATCAGTTATTGATGTAAAAACTGAAAAGATCTCGGGCATATCACAACAAGTGTCAATAGTCACAGCATGGTCGACACAGTTATAAAGTATCAGATCTCACAGCTGAGGAAATGCTTACCGCGACAACAACAAATGACGCTGACAGTACTAACAATATAGTTACGAAACTATTTTTTATTACGCGCCCACCCACGCCATATGGTCGTTCGTCGTTCAACTTGGCGGGTGACATACTTGTGCGTCGTTGTTGAGCTTGGTGAGCAACTTTCTAGCATTAGTCTTAAAAGGAGACACACGCAAACACAAGTAACAACGGAGCAGCGGCTCTTACTCAGTCCTTCCAGAATGACAATTGTGTTGCAATCGTCTCAGCATGGTCGATACCTTGGTCACCACATTGTTGTCATAGATCTTACAGCTGACATGCATATCGTGACAATATAACAATAGTTATAACATACTCCGTTGGCTATAACAATACTCCAATGACAATACTAAGAATGGTTATTACAATAGTTTCTTTCGCACCCGCCAACGCCATTTGTGTGACCCAGAAATCATAACAAAAATACTCAGGAACCTTACAGCCTAGCTGTACACAAATTTCCATTGCTGAAGACAGACTGGTGTATGCTGTAGCTCTGGTTAGAGGGTTTATGGAAATAGCATAGAGTAAAAAACAATAGTAGCTAGCTTGTCATCAGGCAGCAGTAGTATTTTAGCAACGGTTTTTAGATGAATGGTTTGCCATGAAGAACTTGTGCCTCAATCGTAAACGTTGTTTTTGTTTTGTTTTTTTTTAATTATAGAAACAAATCCATCCAAGTTCTACAAAACTACCACTATTGGTACCACATTAATATTTTTTTTTCAACGTCAGTATTCACGTAATACTGTGCTAATGGTCGCCATGCTATAAGCACTAACAAAGAGTTGAATTTCAATAGTGTCACACAATGTTGAACGTGGCGGGCGACACACTAGCGTGTAACTTTGTGATCTTTTTTTTTTTTATTGTTGGTTCCCGGGAACTCGCTTTCACCAATCACTTTATTTAGGGCCAAAATTGTTAAGGCGTTGCGTTAACACGCTAGCTTTGAAGCCATTAGGGCGCGTTTACGCAACGATTCGTCTTTGAAATTTTGCAGCTAGAAACTAGAAATTATCTGAAATTACAACATGGTTGGCGTTTTCTGCTCTGCCAGCTCGCAACGAAACGAGTCAATAATTGAGTTTAGAAGCGAATGGGGAAATGCTTTCGTCAGCAGAAATTCTTTGTCTTACTATCACGAATTATAAAACTGCAAGCATTTGCTAAAACGATGTCGGATTTAGCTAATCCGGGTAGCGTTGTTACCATGGCAACGACGCCTTTGCCACCGCGATTAAATTTCAGCCGCGAGAAAGCAAAGGCGATTCGTTGCATAAACGTGCCCTTAAGGGTGCATTTATACTGCTAGACCTAGCTCGCCGAAAGCGATTTGCTAGTCCATCGTTATTCAAAGGTATATTAGAAACAAGCCATTAGTGAAAATCACACACTAGGCTAGGTGTTTCCACTTTACCTCCAGCATTTTTGTGTTTGTTTATTTCTGTCGTTTTTTATTATGGAGGAATTACCTTTTTCTGGAGGAATTTGATATCTATAAATTTTCACATTGATAATTTTCAAATTTACCATTGCCAATTAGCAGTTTGATTAGCCAAATTGGCATGGCTTAGTTTATTGTACGAGCGTTCGTCACATGCTTACGTTTCTAAAGTCCCATTTTTGAAGACACTGGCTAACAATCGCTGAAATCGTTCGTTTCGCTCACTCAATCAGCACATGCCCTTTAGTTGTTTTGTTTATCCTTCTACCTTCCCCTTACTTTTTCAAGATTTCGGTAGCATTAGGATTTATTCTCGACATGACAAGCTACGATTTTTGTTGCTTGCAGTTGATAGACACATGTAACTTAGGACTGTGAACATACAAAAAGTCAGCGTACCATCTTATATTCCGCTCTACCTTTCTTTTTGGAGGGATTTCATTTCTGTAAATAATTAGCCGTTACATCAGCAAAATTGAGAATTTTTTTCATTTGCTTTCTTCGTTCACATTTAGTCAAGCAGAAACCCCCGTTGCTAAAACAGCAGAACGCGAAACATTTTATTTTTGGGTTAGCAAAAACCACGCTTGGTCATGGATGCTCGTATTGTTGCATAACCATCATCTAACGTGCATCCCTTTATTCTTACGCAGTCCACGGCAACGTTAATGTTTTTTTATTTTGTCCTTCGTTACAGTTCAGCTTTTAGTTCGTTCAGACTTTTACAATCATCTAAGGACCAGTGTTGATTGTTTAAGCCATTGTTGTTTGAAATCTTTGGTTGAAATTTGGAAAAGAAACGAAATTTAAATCCCCTTGTGGCGAATTTCAAAACCCTCCCACGCATTTGTCCTGATCCCTACAACCCCCAAACCAACAAAAGGACCATCTTCAGATCACCATGCATCCGTGCTACGCATCCATGCTTCGTAGGACGTCTCAATTTTGCGCTAGCCATCAACAAAAAGTCTTTGGGATTTAACACGGGAAAAATCTTCTTAGCTAGCTAGACAGTAATATAAAAACAACGTTATTGACGCATCTTTTTCTCTATGATTGGTGGTCACTCATCCTTTAAATTTTAGTTTTTCTTAATCTCTGACCCTTCCCCTTACATTTTCCACAATTTGAAACATTTCCGTCGCATTGGGATTTATCCTTAACATGCCAAAATATGC
Source organism: Lithobius niger (assembly GCA_023313725.1). Taxonomy (NCBI): domain Eukaryota; kingdom Metazoa; phylum Arthropoda; class Chilopoda; order Lithobiomorpha; family Lithobiidae; genus Lithobius; species Lithobius niger. Next base: position 10,435 of record JAHWFP010144691.1, read on the forward strand.
TTTCAGTTGCTTACAGTTAACTGACACATGTCTGCTAGTGAGCCGCCTTTTTATCATCAAAGGGTTCAAAGGGTTTAACGAGCGTTAACCACTCCTGGTCATCTGCCCGAAGCCCGAAGGCCCTATGTCTGCAACAGCCAGATTCCCAGGCGGTCACCCACCCAAGTATCAATTCAACCCAATGCTGCTTAACTTCGGGGATCTGACGAGAACCGGTGTTTCCAGCACTGCAAGGCCGCTTTTATCATCAATCAATTTTTTAACAATCAGAAGTCTACAATGGGATGATCTACTGTTACTTGGCGGCGACACACTACCGTGTGTCTAGAACAAAGAGTTAATAAGTAACTCTTTGTTTATAACATTCCTCCAAACGGAATACGGTTATACGTAGACAACTAATGTATCTAGATACACGTTAGTGTGTCGCGCCAAGTTAGGCAACAATCATCACAACAAACATCACATCAATTCAATTGTCGAGGTTGTAAACCATAGCGCGCCATAGCGTCAGTGTCTTATATCTTTGTAGCATAGTTGGGCACATTTCAGGTACTTGGGGAAAAATAATAATGCGGTACAAAAGCTTAAATTGTATTGAAATCAAGAACAATGACCCACCTGACAAAAATTAATTCGTGTAGAAATGCCAGCAAAGCTGCTTTCAATACAAAATCTGACTTTCAATAACGTTGAAAATGTGTAACTAGCTATCTAGCTGGGTAATTATAGTCGGCTCATCCCCATTTTAATTTCCATAGGGTGATTAATGATTATTCATCGTTACCGAGATAACGGGAAGGCTTCCAGCTATGAAATTGGACGAATGGCTGCAGTACGATACGAACTGCGTACCTTTTATGGTTTGGTGCCTAGGGGTGTAACGAGGATGGCGTGGGATGGCGCATAAGTACGAAAATATTGTTTTAACCATTGTTAGTATTGTCGGCATCGTCTCTCATTGGATAGCCAAAGTTCGGACAATGACAACGTGTATACTGACGTGCGTGCCTAGACACAACAACATTGCCAAAGAAATTTTATTCACATCCAATTCACGAAAAATAAACCAACTCTAAAAACAAAGCAAAATTACTAACAAAAACGTCAAGTGTGCCGTAAAAAAGGGGGTTATATGACTGAAGTTTCACTTTACTTGTTAAAATGTACACAGATAAAATTTGGATGATTTTTAATTGAAATAATCAAATGTACAATTGAGAAAATTGCATCTGTTTAAGTGCTGTTGTGCTTTACCAATCATATATTTAAAATATAAAGCACAACAGCACTTAAATAGATGCAATATTCTCAGTTGTACATTTGATTATTTCAATTAAAAATCATCCAAATTTTATCCGTGTAAATTTTAACAAGTAAAGTGAAACTTCAATCATATAACCCCCTTTTTTACGGCACACTTGACGTTTTTGTTAGTAATCCGTATACATTTTGTATGGCTATGGCGTCATGCTACAAAGGTTTATGTATGAATTGTGTATGCATGCATTGTTGCTGGCCACTTTGAAACAATTCAACTCAGCTCTGAAAGCCTGCATTTACGAAATAAATAAGCCATCCTATGTTTCTAGCTGCCAATTTTGGTTTAAATCTATCATATCAAAATCCAAAACTGGTAAAAGGGGACGCCAAGTTCCGAATGGTTCGGCCCTTCAAAGGAGTGATAT
>JAHWFP010144692.1:941-13077 GCA_023313725.1 Lithobius niger
ACGATGGAGCCATGACACACTGTAACCTGGCCACGGGCAATTGGTCAGCGGTGGACTTAGCCTTTTGCTCCCTTGCCGTCCCAGTTCACTTCACTTGGGCTGTCACCGCCGATCTGCATGGAAGCGATCACCTCCCCGTTGTGTTGTCCATGACACAAGGGGGTTCTGTGGCTTCCAGGCCAGCCCGGTGGGCGCTTAAACGTGCTGAATGGTCAGCCTTTGCTGAGGCTGCTGTATTTCAGCGTGCGGTTGAGGACTTTTCTGATGTGGATGAACTTTCAACTGTTTTCTGATGTGGATGAACTTTCAACTGTTTCGCTGACGTGGTCCTTGCTGCTGCTCGTGCTACTATCCCGCGTTCGTCCACACAGCCGCGGCGGGTTCCTGTTCCGTGGTGGACGCCTGCTTGCGGGCATGCTATTCGGGCCCGCCGGCGAGCGTTGCGTGCATTTACGGTCATCCCAACTACTAACAACTTTGTAGCCTTTAAGCGCTGTCGTGCCCGTGCCAGGTATGTCATCCGTGAGGCTAGACGTGCTTCGTGGACAGCTTATGTTTCGTCGATCACGCGCTCCACGCCTTCTCAGCAGGTGTGGCGGAAGGTGCCCCAGATCTCGGGGAGGAACGTGTCTTCCCCGGTTTCACAGCTGAAGGTGGCGAATTCCGTGATCTCTTCTGTGCCGGATATCGCCGACTGTCTTGCGTCTGCGTTTGCGCGGGTCTCGAGTGATAACCATTATGATCCTGGTTTCCTCAGAATAAAGCGTAGAGGTGAGGCTCACTCTCTAGACTTTCGCTCCGACGGGCTAGAGGAGTACAATTTACCGTTCACCAGGCAGGAATTTGTTTCAGCTTTGTCCAAGTCGCATGACTCCGCCCCAGGGCCTGATGATGTTCACTATCAGCTGTTGAAACATCTGCCTCTTGCCTCCCAGCAGTTCTTGCTGGAGATGTTCAACCGTGTGTAGGCAGAAGGCTCTGTTCCGGCAGCGTGGAGGACAGCAGTGGTCATCCCAATTGTGAAACTGGGCAAAGACCCTACTGCTCCTTCCAGTTATCGCCCAATCGCTCTGACTAGCTGTGTCTGTAAACTTATGGAACGGATGGTCAGTGAGAGGTTGGTCTGGGTGCTGGAATCACGCGGATTCTTATCTGCATCCCAGTGTGGCTTTCGACGTTTTCGGTCAACCATCGATCATATGGTTGCCCTTGAATCGGATGTGAGGGAGGCTTTCCGCCTGCGTCAACATCTGGTTCAGGTTTTCTTTGACTTGGAGAAGGCTTATGATACGACCTGGCGTTATGGGATTCTCCGTAATCTCTATAACTGTGGCTTGAGGGGACAGATGCCACTGTTGCTTTCCGCTTACCTCTCCGGCCGTTCTTTTCGTGTTCGTGTCGGGGCGACTTTTTCCTGCCCGTTTGTCTTGGAGAATGGTGTGCCTCAAGGGGGTGTTCTTAGTGTCATCTTGTTTGCTATTGGGATCAACCCAATTGCTCAGCAAGCTGCTGTTCCCCAGTCATTGTTTGTCGATGACTTCGGCCTGCGCTTTCGGGCAGCTAGCATGCAGACCTGCGAGCGGCAGCTACAGCTGGCGATTAACAAAGTCCAGACCTGGGCGGTCAGTAATGGTTTCCGGTTTTCTCCGGACAAGACTGTGTGCATTCACTTTTGCCGCCAACGAACACTGCACCCAGATCCTTGCCTGTATTTGGGGCAGGCGCAGATTCCTGTTGTCCCACAGGCACGTTTCCTGGGTCTGGTGTTCGATTCCAGGTTATCTTGGCTTCCACACTTGCGCCAACTTAAAGACAAGTCTTTGCGGGCACTTAACATCTTGCGGGTTCTGTCGGGTACTTCATGGGGTGCCGATCGCACTGCCATGTTGCGCCTCTACAGAGCCCTTGTCCGCAGCAAACTTGATTATGCGTGCATGGTATATGGTTCGGCTAGTGACTCGACTCTCCAGATGTTGGACACTGTGCATCACAGTGGCCTGCGTGTGGCGACTGGGGCATTTCGAACTTCTCCAGTGGTCAGCCTCTATGCTGAGGCCTCGGAGCCACCTTTGGTCATTCGTCGGTGGAAGCTGGCCATTCAGTATGCTGTGCGTTTACGTGCTGTGGAATCCAGTCCTGCTTGGTCCATGGTTTTTGGGCCAGACTTGCGAGTCGGTAGACGCAGGGTGGGTAAGGGTGATTTCCGCGATAGGCTCCAGCAGTCCTGTCAGGAGATAGCCTTTGATATGCCCAGCGTCTTGAGGCTGGCCGGGATGCCAGTGGCCCCTTGGCTTGTCCCAAGTGGCATTTTCATTTTCGCTCTGGCGTCCCTCCCGAAGGGTTCCACTCTGCCAGCAAGGTACTTGCAGGAGTTCCGGCGGCTGTGTTCTCAGTACGCCGGTTATCAGCGGCTGTTTACTGATGGGTCGAAGTCAGACGCTGGCGTGGCTTGTGCTTGTGTTTGTAAGGGAGTGACGGTTGCCCATCGCCTTCCATCAGGCTATTCTGTGTTTTCTGCAGAGCTTTTGGCTCTCGGTTTGGCGGTGGAATAGATCCTTGGCCTTCAGGGCACGCATTTCATTATCTTTAGCGATTCCATGAGTGCCCTGGAGTCCTTGGCGACTTACAATCCACGGAACCTCTTGACACAACGTGTCCAAGCTTTGCTTTCCCGCTTGCCTGGCCAGCGGAAAACCGTGCTTTTCTGCTGGATCCCGGGCCATGTTGGGATAAGTGGAAATGAGCAAGCGGATTCTGCAGCAAAAGGGGCCCTTTTTGGCCCTCTCGGAAGGGATCTCAGCCTTGTTCCCTCGGACGCTTTTCCAACTCTGCGTCTAAGGTTACACGCTTTTTAGCAAGCCTCGTGGGATGGACAGGACGGCCATAAATTACGAGCTATTAAAGGCACTGTTGAGGAATGGCACTCGGCGTGTCGCCGCAGTCGCCGTGAGGAGGTGGTGTTGGCCCGTTTGCGCATTGGTCACACTCGACTTACTCACTGTTTCCTTTTGCGGGGGGGTTGACCCTCCTGAATGTTATTGGTGTCGGCGGCCACTTACGGTCCGGCACTTCCTTGTTGATTGTTGCCATCTTGATGGTTTTCGTCGTCATTTCCATCTTCCGCATGACATTGTGCGTCAATTGGGAGATAAGTCTGTCCTCCTGTCCGGTGTTTTTCAATTTTTGCAGGAGGTACAAATGTATGACAAGATTTAGGTTAGGGGTTTGAATAATATCTCTGTAATGTGTGGTGCAGTGGCAACCCGGACCACTGCACTGTGACTGAGGTTGGCGCTAATGACCAAGCTGTCGACGCGCCATTAAGCCTCATTCCCCCCCCCCCCCTCTATTCATTTTTACCACGGTGCGCCTTCAGGCACACAGTTACAGTGTTACAACGTAACGCGCAACGTACCCTATATAGATCAGTGGTAGTATGGAAGTGACAAGAGAGACGCTGTTGATGAAGCCAACAGCTACTCGTAGCAACTTGACGTTGCCATGGTAACATAATTTTAGGCCTAATTTTCATTTTTAGGCCTAATTTTTTAACGGCAGTTTTAGTTTCATAAGTAGCAGATAGGCCTAATGAAGAATTTGGTTCGACGGTAGCCTATTCATTCATGCAACAATGCGACGAGACCATTTTAAACGAAGCTAAAATCCATTTGTTTTTATTAAGGATTTTAATTTAGGATTTTAATTCGACGATCAAATGTTATTATTTAATTTAGTTACGTCGAAGAAGTCTGTTAGATATGAGTAAGTAACGATATTTTAATTTGCCATGTTATTTAACTAACTTCTCACACTGAATCTAACGTTGTAAACAATGGTCGTCAATGTCTGAATGGTACTGTTGCGAAGTTGAAAAAAGCGACGGACGGACGGACAAAGGCGTTGCAATAGTCTTCTCAGCCTATACGGTACGGCTGTACAGAAGACTAAAACAATCCTTGTTCCCTGGAATTGGAGTTCAAATTATAGTTCGTTGCGTTCGAGTGAACTCAAATCCATTTGTATGTGTGTACAGTCAGAGGCATTCCCAATGTCACATTTGCTGCCCGATGCTTCCCTGCCTTGCCAAGCTTCCCATCTTGTCAGGTTGTTCTATTTCAACTAAGTAGGAGGGGAGAGTTGCAGTGCAGGGTATTGAGTGTTGGCATATTATTTACGTTTGTTGTTCCCCGGGCCCAGCGTAAAGTTTTAAACTGAGATCTCTTTCCCTAGTCCCGTAAACACATTATTGGGGTGCCCTGAAAAGACCTTAATAATCTAAAGATTTTTTATGAGCAAGACGCCCTGCAAGATGAGGCCCGGGATAATTTTTCCCCTTTGCCCCTCCCCCCTCCCATACTACCAATAGTGTAGAGATAAACGAAATAATGTTGGAGGTCTGGTTAGCAAACGAACGGTCAGAGGGGGAAAGGTGAGCTTCCAAACAACAATCCGTAAGATAATTCTAGATTTTTAACTCCTTCATAAAGTCTTGAGCATGAAGGTGATGGATTTTTTCTCCTAACCAGCCTGCCCACGTTAGAATAATGCGAATTTAAGTTGGAAAGTAAGCTACAGGTGTTTCTTACAAGTGCTTTTTGGTTCCATTTTACTGATTGTTGGTTTTCCTGAGTAACAGTTTTGTACATGCACTCAAACCTATTTCTGTGGGTCAGATACTATTTACCCCTTTTGCTCCCCCCCCCCCATTACTCCCAGTCGTGCATTGGTAAAGAAAATTAGTGTTGGGCTATTGTTACAAACGAAGAGTGAGAAGAGGATACCAAACAATAATCCTAAAATATTTTTAGATTTTTAACTTCTACATAGAACGTGTTGAACATGAAGCTGACGAATGTTAACCGCCCCCCCCCCTCTGCTGCGTTGTCACTTGACAGGAGCAGGCTCATGCAGTGTTTTTCTTATTTATTTGTTTCAGATTCACCGCAGCTTCTACTATTATACAAATGAACTACTCACAGTTCTCCATTTGTTCTCAATGGAAATAGGTTCGACTTCATGCAGCAAAACTGTTACGCAGGGAAAGCAACGGTCAGTAAAACTGAACTAAGTACCATGTAAGCTTATTACTTTTTGACTTGCGGAATGGGAGATAACATCCGACAGCTTCATGTTCAACACGTTCTATGTAGAAGTTACAAATCTAAAAATATTGTTTGGTAGCTGTGCCATCCTCTTTACTTCTCACTCTTCGTTTGTAACCGTAGCCCAACACTAATTTTCTTTACCACTGCACGATTAGAAGTAATTGGGGGGGGGGGGGAAGCAAAAGTGGCAAATAGTATCTGACCCACAGAAATAGGTATGAGTGTATGTAGCAAAACTGTTACTCAGGAAAACCAACAATCAGTAAAATGGAACCAAAAAGCACCTGTAAGAAACACTTGTAAGCTTACTTTCCAAATTAAATTCGTAGAAAGCAAACGCGGGCAGGCAGGGTAGGAGACAAAATCCATCACCTTATGCTCAAGACTTTATGTAGGAATTAAAAATCTAGAATTATCTTACGAATTGTTGTTAATTGTCTCAGGCCTCACCATGCATGGGGTCTTGCTTATACTCAGTGATGGTTAAATAAAGGAAAGCCTCCATATTATTACTAGTATTAAAAGAAAAGTATTTAGATTATTAAGGACTTTTCAGGCCACCCCAATAACGTGTTTGCGGGTCTGGGGAAAGAGTCCTCAATTTAGAACTTTGCGTTGGGCCAGGGGAACAACAAACGTAAATAATATGTCAACACTCAATACCCTGCACTGCAACTCTCCCTCCTACTTAGTTGAAATAGAACAATCTGACAAGATGGGAAGCTTGACCAAGCAGGGAAGCATCAGGCAGCAAATGTGACATTGGGAATGCCTCTGACTGTACCTTCACAGCTGTGAGCATGGGGATACGAACTCTATAATGTTTTTTCCTTCTAAACGGCGAAGCCGTTTTTTGCTCAGTTAATTGAGTAGAAAGGCGGCTTGTTTTTTTTTTCCACTTCTGCATTATAACAAACAAATAACTAGGTAAAACATTTACAAATCACAAGTAGCATTAAATATTGACTTCGTGAGAATAAGAGATTCACAAGTTCGGTAAAGAAAGAAAGAATAAGTACCCCGACTGGAATTCGAACTCAACTTAGGATTCCCCTCTTACTATCTCCAGTCAGGCAGTTTACCTGCTGCGATGCAGTTTGCAGACTGTGCATACAAACTTTTCAGTTTTCGGGCGCATTTACGAAACACGCCGCCTTCGCCTTCTCGCACCTAGAAGCCAGAAATCGTCTGAAATTCCAACATGGCGGCGGTTTTAGCTCTGCCGGCTCGCAACAAAAAGCAGTCAAATGTGAGTTCACAAGCGATTGGGAAAATCGATTCGTCAGGAGTAATTCTTTATGTTATGAATGGGCCTGACTTCTGGATGAGTAGATGTACAAATATGCAAAACAAACAAACAAAGCGTACGTTTTGAACGATAGCCTGCCCAGACCACTGAATGGGCAGGGGCAACTTTTGTAAAAGGGCTAACTGAAGTTATTTTTTTCTGGGGAACTCCTTTTTTTTTTTGCCCGTCAGCCTTTTTTCTACGCTTGTTAAAGCATGTCTCTCTTTTTTACCCTTTCTTTACGCTCCGTTCTGCCTCTTTCCCGGCCTTCTTTTTGCCCTTTTTTGGCCTCTAGGCCCGTTCTCTGGCTGCAGCACCATCGTTTATCGGTTCAGAAAACCAAAATAGAACATATATTTTTTTACAAAAAGTGCAAAAAGGGCATTTCTCCGAAATGGGCGGGGCAGTGCCCCCCTCCCCCCTCCGTGCCCCTCCTGTGCACGCCACCGGTTTCGAATGATGTAGATGAAATGGAAGGGTGCTAAGGAATGTGATGAACGAATTGTGAGCAACAATTGCAATTAGCTTACGCTCAAATAATCCGCGCTTCGATTTTGTGAAGCTCTGGTGATCGAACAAACTACGTGAAGCAAGGATCTACGCCAGTAGAGTAAGCGAAGCGAACGATATTAAATCACCCCCTTGTTTATATTAAATCACGTTTAAAATGACATAAAATAATTGTCACATTGTCACGATGACTCACACAAAAGAAATGAACGCCTACACATGCAAACACGACCACTCTTTCAACATTGATCGACGTTTATACAAATTCAACCAATCTGCCATGTGAGTCTTTTGATTTTGATTTTTGATTTCTAAAAAAAATATTTCTGTGGGTTTAATGCCTTCTACCGAAACAGGGTAGATTATGACTATATTGCCTTTACAACACGATAAGCTTCCTGCTTAAAACCAGCCCAACCGGAAGCAAATCAAGCGAAACGTTTTCTTGTCTTGGATGTCGACAAACACTGGCCCGTTGTTTCCTTTCAGGGTCTGTATGTGATGGGAAAGATCGATCTTGTTTATTAGCTTTTAGCACCATGTTTTCTCTCTCTTTCTTTACTGTCCTTTGTGCGAGAGCGGTGAGCCCTTGTGGAAACAGCGAGTTCAAAGGAACTAGTAGAGCTATCTAACGACAAATACAGGAGTTCCCGTGTGTGTGTAACTTCTTTACTTTGAACAGACTTCACGTCTGTGTATGCATGACCGTAGTACGACAGCGCTGTTGCTTTGGTCAGAAGCAACATGAAGTAGCATTCCCACCAACCTGGAAAACTCAGGGAATTTAAAACCATGTCTGAAATTCAGGGAAAAACTCAGGGAATTTTCTGATTTATCACAAAAAACCTGAAAAAGTCAGGGAATTTTCTGATTTTTCACAAAAACGTGAAACACTCAGGGAAAATTAACAAATCCACACTTTTAGGTGTAGGCCTAACTCGGACTACTCTTTTGCACTCTGTCAGTCCTACAAACAAGGAAAACTGTTAAAATGTGTAAAAAAAAAAATATGTCCTTCCTAAAATTACGGTCAATAGCCTGGAAATTAACCTCAACTACTCTGGAAAACCTAGAAAACTCAGGGAAAAATTATTTTACTATTTTGGTGGGAACCTTGTGAAGGAGAGCCCTTAGGGTTCGTTGAAGGGTACGCGATAATATTACCTCATATTCTATCACTCGTTCTGAGTGTAACTACTCAGGGAGTGAACGAGAGGTTTCAAGTATGAGTCAATACCAATTCACACCCATACTGCATAGCTAGGGGTTTATGCACAAAGTATCACATATTAGGCACTGAACCAGGTCAGTCCTAGTAGAGAGTCAGAGACAGAAACCTTCTGAGTTGTCTCTCCCAACACCAACTGAGGATTCGTCTCCAGATCGGCTATTTTACACCTGCTGGAAGACGTATTTCCGCCAGGATTTACTTCACGTGACCAGCCTTACCGCAGCGATCCGGTTCCATGGACAGTGAGGCAGAATTGCTTCCTGCTGCTGGCGCTCGGCCAATTCCCGTGTATACGGTAATTGGATGGGCGCATTGCAGCATACGTAATGACAAGGTGCAGCGCGAAGTATGGGCTTCAAGTTGTATCTTGCCGTTCATGTAAACAGCTGGTTACATGAGTTGCGATCTGATAAGATTTAAACCTAATAAATGACCTTGCTGTCGACGCACCATTAACCCCCTTTTCCGCCTCCTCCCCCAATAAATAGGTTGGAAAAATATGACTCATGCTATGATTACTCCAGGCGTGCGGCATCTCCACGTGGAACAGCGTTGAACCATCTTGCAGCAAGGAAGAAGATGACTTCATTAATTCAAGGCCGACTGGGGTAGAAATCAAATGCCTTGCCTCCTAGCTCAATGCTACTTGACACACATGCCGGAAAATTGATCCAGTTTAGCAATGCTTTGGTAAAATGAGATTGGCAATGTTGACAAACGGCCCCACCTTTGGGCAGTAGGTTAGAAATTCTTTTGATCTAAATTTGTTTATGGGTGCAATACGTGGAACTGTGATGTTAGTATTATGCCCTTTTCAAGTTTCTTAAGTCCAATTCCCTCTGTATCTCAAGGTTCTTGTTACGAGTTTTGGCTTAATTTTTTAACTTATTTTCATCTTGCAACTTCCGAGCTTCAAGCACTTTGTCATGTTGCTTCCGAACAGATTCGATCTCATGATCATTGGCTTCAGCTGTTGCGAGTTTAATTCCGGATTTCAACGTTGGAATTTTACCACCCCAGCAAGGTCACGCTGACGTCATTTGTCAAATTTGCCAAGCTGTAATGTGCCACTGTTTTCTCAAATTAATACTCATTGTTAGTTGAAATAATCCAATTTGATCCAGTCTGCGGCCTTGCAGTGCTGGAAACACCGGTTCTCGTTAGATCCCCGAAGTTAAGCAGCATTGGGCTGGATTGATACTTGGGTGGGTGACCGCCTGGGAATCTGGCTGTTGCAGACATAGGGCCTTAGGGCTTCGGGCAGATGACCAGGAATGGTTAACGCTCGTTAAACCCTTTAAACCCTTTTAACCAATTTGATCAATTGTTGTAACAAAATATAGCTATGATTTGTCTGTACGTAATGCAATCAATTGTAACGCTCGAGCTCGCTTGATCATCTGCCGGGTGCTCCTAACAATTAGCTATTAACCTAAAATTCCATTCCGCCTCCAACTCTCCAACTCCCCGCATCCAAAGGTAATTTCGGCCCTATAATTAGAATTTTCCCCAATTTCCCCAATCCCCAACTTAAATTCAAACCTGACCAATCCTGTTGCCAGTCCAGCACTGCAACCCCGTCGTTACTTAGTTTAGCTGTCACTAACTTAACTAAATTTTCCCGAAACTATACTCCGTACGCGATTTGTAAACTGGGCGTGGCTCGCGAGCAGCGTGATTGTAGCGTACATTTTCCCGGAGTCGGTGTGCCTTGTGGCTATCTACAGACCGCATCAAGGCTTGTCTGTGCGCGATCATGGTCTTGCGATTTGATGACAATTTTTTATTTTTATTTTTATTACAGGCATTCTCCATCAATACAAAATTGGGGGAATCGAAGACAAATAAAAAATATTTTGGGAGGGGGGCGGGGTTATAAGATGAACTTCAGGCTGGATTCCCAAAAAAGAAAATACTTTTTTTTTAGCGAATCTCATTTTAGCCTCGGGTATCATTCCACTTCCTGTCGTAATTTCCGACTCGGGCCCTTTCTGAAGTGGCGTAAATAAGGATCGTGGGATAAAAGGGCTCCCCCGATCCCCACCCCAATATATCGATCCGTGGGGCATAAAATCTTTGGAAAAATGTATGTATTTACTATTTTCTTTAAAACATTCGCCACTGCCTTTTGGGTATTTCTTCTCCCCAGACTCTACCCCCCCCCCCCCTTGTATTTTGGGTCAGACGGTAATAAATAAAAAAAAAACGTAGGTTTTAAGTTTTAATTCATTGTGGAGGTAAAAAAAAGCTAAGGAAGGAAGTGTGTTTTACTTTGAATGTTGTAACAATTTATTTGTGAAACGGTACAAATTTCAGATCTTTTCATTTTTGGTGGTTGTGAAAACAACCGTTTGTTTAGCTCTGAAAAGAGCTGTTTGTTCACAGCCAAGCTAAGGGGTTGCAGAAAGTGGGGGGGATAAATCCAGTTTGGAAAAGAAGCATGCCATCTTTAACAAAACCATCCTGTCTGCCGGTGTGTTTGTAGCAAAATGAGTCTTCGGCCCTTTCCGATCGGAATAAGGCGACCATTCAAGCAGTCATTTGCGCTGTCAGCTGTGAGTCCGGTGCGCCTTTTCTTTAGCTGCCATTGGCGTTCGCGCCCGTGATGCTTATTAATCCAAGTTTCATCCAAATAAATAAATACTGTAAATGAGACGGATTACTTCTTAAATGTCGTACCTGACGTAAAAATCGGCGACGCTGGGCAACAATTTCTGGACGCTTTTATGTAAAATTTCTGTTGTTGCATTTTCCGTATTTCATCCCAAGTTGCCTTTTCATGCCACGGAAGTTCTCCCATCTTTAAACCCACAGATTTGAGAGTTTAGGTCTTCGATTTGAACTTGGCCAAAACATTATCAAGATATGGATAATTACCTTCGAATTTCAATTATTCGGCTGCTCGAGCGGCAGACAGTTGAAAGTCGTCCAAGCTTGTTACCGTTGGCGCCTTTGGCCGTTATTTCGCTGCCGTTATGAACCGCGGAACTGTAGCCTCTGTTTCGGCGAGTAGTTGCGCGCCTTCGTTAACTATTTGTTTAACACAACTGAAAGAAACCTTTGTTGCATCCGAAGATTCTTGGGAAACGGCGTTCTTGCTCTTTGTTGGTTCCTTGCTTCGCAGATACAAATATACATTCCAAATAATATCCCTAGTTGGCTGTGAATCATTTTACCTCTTTTCCCGATTGAAGACGCGTTAATAGACGCCATTTTGTGACTGCTGTACTGGCGGTTTGTTTTTACCCATGATGCTAGTCGTGGTGTTGTACTGGAGTGAACAATCGATATTTTTTTTAAGCCACGCCCAGTTTACAAATCGCGTACGGATTATAACTAATCCAAATTTCCCCAAGTAAGCCTAATGCCGTTGACGTTCCATTTAATGCCTTAAGCCGAGGTTAGCGTCGACCAAAAACTTCAGGCGAGCCAAAGCACACTATCGCTCAAATGTTACATTAAACCAACACCAAAACTGAACCACGACTTCTAGCCTTGATCCATCTGTTAAGGTTAATTTGGAATTCCAGGAACCCCTTGACTACCACCACGGCACATTTTCGAACTTGTCCCTTAACTGTGGGGTTGACATTGGGGCGGCTCCCATACGCACTAATAACCCCTACACAGCTTAGCCTGTTTCAGCTGGATTTCCTGTTGTTGTATAGCCTTCAACTGGGAGAGTTTTTCGTTCTCAGTTTCTGCTTCTAAGATCTTCCGCTTATCCTGTTCTTTTATTTTAGAATTTAAGACGCTAGCTTTACCAGTCTTCTAACTGATAAAGAACTACACTGCTGTCATCAACAGCACTCTGGATCGTGAGTAATGAATTAGATGTAATATACTTTAGGGCCTGTTTCGCTACAAAACTGCTTTAGGTCAATGTTAGCGATACCTTCGCACACCGTAAAAACATCCATTTTAACATTATCTTTACTCGATACCTAGACAAGATACCTGTTTTTTAGCGGCGTAGCTAAGGGTGGCGGGCGGCAGAATGCC
>JAHWFP010144692.1:18077-40982 GCA_023313725.1 Lithobius niger
TTCTTATTTCACTCTACTTAGGCTGGAAGAATCCTAGTGTTCTCAAAACTTTTACAGGTGGGGGGGGGGGAAGCTGTAAGTTTGCCGCGCTCCCAGCCGAAGCCATGGCGCCAGAAGGAGAGATGGACAATTATGCTAGTAGGTAATTCCAATCGGAAATTCCTAGGATCTTTTACATGCCACAATCGACATGAGCACGATGTATCACAGGGCCCTTCTCTTCCCAAAAATACCAGGGGGGGGGCTGTGGTCAGGATCGAACCCAGGACCTCTTGCACATAAAATGGTCGTGCTAGCCATTAGGTTACCTTGCCCCTTGGTGGAGGGGGGGGGACGGAAAATTTTTACAGGACCTCTATGCTTCTCGTTGCTATGATTGAAGCAATCTCTAAGTATAACGCCGTAGGTTTAGCGACTCCTCCCTCGACATAGCTTACGGTAATGAAGACGTTACTAGTTTTAAAGATTTCATAGTTTCCGAGTTATTAAACTCAAACCGCCGGAGATTACTGGACATTAAGCAGCGCTAGAATTGAGATACTTAAAAGATGCAACATTTAAATCATGACCATTTTACAGCAGTCCTGGAATTACCTTCAGAACAATCATGCAAGGGTAACAATCCAGGGCAATAAATGTGAATCTTGAAACCGCTCAACAGCAGAACTAATACCTTTCAAGTTTTATCATGCAACAAGTCTTTATTTGGTCTAGCGTTCAGCTTGGATGTATACCACAGGATTTGACATTAATGTTTACGTTACATAACGAGCAGATGGTGAGATCGGCATAGTAGTAAATTTGAAATTTAGCACAGTAAATTTCAAGAAACCGTGCTTAACAGTAAAGCACTAAACATGCAATATTAAGTTTAAAAACTGTAACCCGGTGACTAATGTAAGAACCGTCTACAGTACACCAACTGACGTACCAATGGCAGTAACGATTTTGGCAGAATCACTCTAGTGATCCGGCCACCAAGTTAGTGAATAGCAATCTCCGTCATACCTGTCTGAACCAAAACACCCATTTCATACAGAAGGAATCCACTGACAATGAACTGATAATTTGTTTCCAGTAACGTTCCACGGCCGTCATAACTGAAATTCTAAAATTTTAAATGTAAACAAATTGTTACCATACTTTTTATTCAATGAAGTCATGCCCCAACCCGCTCGTATAAATTGTGTTTGTTGGGGAATTATTATGCAGTCTCCACCTTTAATGCCAAACAACAGAATTTAATATCGAACTGATAAACAGACTTCCTGATAGATTAATTGTTGTTACTATGTCGCCCCTCGCAACAGCACTCGACTCAGTTTCTGAAAAGTATTGGTCGCCGCTTTGCTCGACTATTCTTCGTCATACCCACAACGACGCGTTATCTCATTAGGCTTCGTCTTCAAACTCACCTGCTCGCGTGCTTAACATCATCAAACTTGCCTGCGCGTCTTTTTGCGTCGTCCTTGTCATCTCGAGTGATGACATAATCTGAAATAAAATAAATACTAAATAAAACCACTTACCTGTTTTAATCTTAAAACTGTGTTCATTTATAAAAATTAACCTATTGCTTAATATCAATTCACCATAAATATTTATTCACTACCTTTGCTTAAAATCAATTCCTCATGTGATCTAATTCCAAACTTGATCACATGGTATGCTAATCTCAATCACCCTATCTAGCCGGCCATAATCGACGGGTTAGTGCCACTTGCTACATTTATTTTAACCGTGTCCGTTGTTCTGCAGTGCTGCCTAATTTTTAACTTGAGTTCATTGGTAAATCTTGGTCGGTTGCCAACCGAAGTCTGGGACCCCCCCCCCCCCCCAATTGCTGAAGCCATGCGAAGAACATTACAGACGTAACGAGGAACTCTGTTGTTGAAAGGTAAATTATTGAATTCGATACTCATCCCAGCTCATGTTTATCGTAGCAAATTTATTTTTCTCGCACGCTCCCCATTCATTATTGCCTTAAATGAGGAACAATTTCCATATCCTATTTACGGTCCCTTGGCTTCTCGTTTTGCGAAAACTGGCCGCAACTATACTACGAGTAGTAGAAAACCATGTAACTGTATTTTAACTCTTTATATTTAACACGTGTTGCTGTACCAGGTTTCTTCTGCAGTGGTCGTTTTAATAGTTAACCGATTAAAGGTCACATTGTGAGTCGTGGGTTCACCTCCCGATGCTAGGCCATGCATGTCCAAAAGTTTAATGCCGTAACGAGATGCTCTACTAGTCACCAATAATTAATCCGTTACGTGAAGCCCGAACACCCCCCCCCCCCCGGTTTCTCCCGTAATGTGAAGCTCGGTTTTTCTCGTCACGAGCGCATTTTCCGTGATGCAGGACTATTTTCGCGAATAGCAACTCGATTTAAGCAAAATTGAGTATTCCGTTACGTGATGCCCAAGCATGTGGTTTGCTCCGTCACGTGATGCCTCGCGTACCCGTAAAAGCGTTTTCCGATATCGGTGGCCGAATCCTAACCTGAAAACTATTCTGATTTCAACCTGCTGTATGATTGTTTTCCTATACTTAATGCACGGTGGCGACGTCGCGCCAACACATCCCCATGCTAAAAGTGTAGCTGTTATATACGGTTAATCTGAAAACCCACACACGTGACCGCATGGGTTAATTTTGATAACCCACACTTTTTTTGATAATCTAACACTTTTTCCGCGCTCCACACAACCACTGCTCTACCACGTGACATACTTTGCAAAACTACCGTACACAACACAAATTCAACCAACATAAATAAGCACATTTGCAACCTGCGACATTTAGGCTGCGTTCACGGAGAAAACCCTACGCCTAAGCGGACGCCGAAAGCTTACGCGGTGTAGAAAAACAAGCAGTTTGCCCAGCCGCGTGTTGGCTGTTGTATCCGCGGCCCGCGAGCTCCAAATCGCGTTTATCTTTATGGCCGTATTGAGCGGAAGCTTAAAGGGAAATGCGATGCTCACTCGACAATATACGACGTTACGCGAATCAGACAATGTGGCGCAAGCCACACAATATAACAGCACAAGAACCTTGGCGGTTGTTGTATTAGAACAAACACGTGTCAATTATTAAATTACGTGCAGGCTTTTGCATCAAGGAAAGCAGCGAAGTGGCCACTCGTAAGCGGCGGTACGTGGTCCGCCATTTTCCTATCCCGGAATGCAACTCAACAGACCTGGATCCCGCGGCCTGCGTGCGCGGCATTTTTCTAACTCAAACAGATCGGGGGACCGTGCGCGGGACGAACGATTCGCTCGTGCCTTCCCGCGTGAGCTTTCGGCGTAAACGAACAGGCGGACGCGGATAAGTAGCAAAATTCCTTTCAAACGCCGCGCCACGCGTCCTCTCTAAGCGTTGCGCGCGGTCCATAAACAAAGCTTTATCGTACTAACACGAAAAAAAACAACTAAAACTAGGCTACCGATACTTGCAAACACACCTAAATACACCTAAAAACATACGATACTCAAGCGAACAGCACATTTGTAACCTGGCGACATTTTCCGCACTAACACGAAAAAAAAAAAAAAAAACCTCGCGTACGATGCTAGCCCCCTCCCCACCCCCATCCATGAATGAATAGTCCAAGCCGAACCCGACAACCTTTCGTTCCGACGGTACGAAAACTAGCCTAATGACACCTTCTAAACACACCTAAAAACCTACGAGACTCAAGCGAATAGCGCATTTTATACGCTATATCTTATTTAAACTAATAAAGTAGAAAAAATACGGTTTTACCTTAAACACGAACGTCGGTGACTGGGACTGGATATAGGGACATCCTCGCGTACGTGAGACTTTCGCAGACAGGAAGTTTAAACCGGAAGTTTGAGTTCAGGAATTTGCGTCATGATTCACAAATACAATTTTCAAATAAATTTTTTTAAATCTCAAATAACTAGATATATTGGCTCGACGTCACACCTAAGCATTAAAGCACATATCCGTGAAGTAAACCGGGTTATCCCGAAATAATTGATCGTCTACTCGAAACGGAACAGTCCAAAGATCGAGGGGCAGCAAAATCGAACTCGCGTGCTCGTGCGATTTCGCCACCCCTCGATCTTTGGACTGTTCCGTTTCTCGCAGACGATCAATTATTTCGGGATAACCGGGTCTACTTCACGGATATCTATTACTTAATGCACGGTGGTGACGTCACGCTAACACATCCCCCATATGCTAAAAGTGTAGTCGTTATATACGGGTAATGTGAAAACTCACACACGTCACAGTGGGTTAATTTTGATAACCCACACTTTTTTGATAAACAACACTTTTTTGATAATCTCACACTTTTTACGGAGGTTTACACAACCCCTGCTCCACCATGTGTCATATGATCAGACTTTGCAAAATTACCGTACACAACACAAATTCAACCAGCACACCTCATTGCAACCAGCATAAACAGACACATTTACAACCTGCGACATTTTCTTTCTAGCCTAACACGAAAAAAAAAAAAAACAACTCGCGTACTATGCTAGGCCTCTACCCACGAAGGAATGGCTAACGTCTAATTTGTTGACGTGGGAAGAGGGGCGTTAAGTTGTAGCGATTTGGTTTAGTTTAAAGGGGGGGGGGGTGTTTTTAGTTTTTCTTCAAGCGCAGAGGTCCCGGGCTCAACGCTACGAATCCTTTGGAGAGGGCGCGTATTAGTTTGAATGAGAATAATATGCAAAGCACTTAAGAACTAATAATGGTCAGAATTACACCAAGACATGCTTCGGTTTGCATAAGTATTGGGTGACATTTATTTAGGGTGATAAGCTGGATTGCTCTATAGATTTACATTGGTGATAGACATAACCATTGAACAACATGAGAAACTACAACTGGAAATAAATAAGGAGATAATATTGAACACTGAACAGGTTGGTGTTCCGTCGTCTGACTGAGGTGGTAATAAGGGTAGCGTAGAAATACGGAGATTGATGCAGCGAAGCCAACTCAAGGAGAAGTCTCAAAACATGGGCCCTCTTTAAATAGAAACTCCCGCTAGAGAATGGACCTCACTTAGGCGCAATAGCCCGACATCTCGTAGAAAACACTGACGTATTCACACATGAGATTAACCATTTCTATTAGCTAGAGTGAGACGTACAGCCAGATCCTCTTTACAACGAAGTGTCGTTGATGCTATGGGCATACAATAAGAAATGGGTGAGAGTTAGCCAAGTAATTATCACTGATGTTATGTTTTAACCAAGGTAAATACACAACGGGTCTTCAGATAGGATAACTTCATTTCCCAGCTCGCAATAGAGCACCGGAGCTAAGTAATACAATAAAGGCTAAACCTCGTTATAACGTTGTTAAGTTATTTCAATCGCCTAGGGCGTCAACAAACGAAGCGTCTCCCAGTTCGGTCGAGAATTAGGCTAAAGAATAGCAAGTTCGGTTACCCTATTGCATATGTTGAACCACAAAGAAGCTCCATCGTGCACAACGTGGCCATCTTCTATGGAAGTAAACTTGAAGGATAAATTATCTGAATACTGGTAGTTGTAAACAGAGATACAGCAACCTACGACGTGTCGAAGTTAAACCATCGTGTTTTGTGGCGTCAGGCCAGGCTGACGGGGAGCAGCAGACGAGAGTGACGTTGTCTCGTCTCAGTCGATGAACCAGGAACACACCAATGAAAAAGGAACACAGGTATTTAACGGGGAATGAGAATTAGCATAACACGTGACTATTAATAACTAACGCAAGATTATTAAACATGGCTTAATATTATATTTAGGTGAAAATAAATTACCACGAAACAATATGCGAGTGTTCAGCCTCACAATAACCTGCCTCAAGATAAATCAACTGCAATGAGCAGATTCTTTAACAAAATCAAGGAAGATCGTATCAGATACTTACCAAACAAGCATCACCGGGATTGAAGCGAATTCCGAGCTCTCAGGCAAAAGAGTTCAATTTGTAACGTTTCCACCGCAAGATGCGATATAACCCCGGTGCGACCCCGAAAAAAAGTGTCCCACTTTTTTAAATATCTAGTATCGCCACGATAAGTAATGCAATACTACCTAAATAAGTAATCCAATGTTAAATCCGAAGCAAGGTGTTTCGTAAAGTAGTATAAATTTTATTAGGGAACGGGTAAACAGAATTCGAAAGCGATCAAGCCACTCAAAGAATTTAAGGAAAAAATTTTTCAGTACGCTTGCGCAAAAGTACTTTGTAAATTTCAGTTTTTAAACCACTAAAATAACTTCCACTTTAGCACCATACCAAGGAAGTCACAATAAATAGTTTATAAGAAAGTCATGTAAGACTTTACACGTTCACCCCAGCGAAATGCCTATCAATAACTTGTATAGTTATGTATCCCAGCATAACAAATTAATTGGAGTTTTGTGGCAAGATCAAATATATTAACCCGACGTGAAGCTAAGGAAAAATAACGAAAAATGAGAAAAAATCAGGGAACGAAAACAAAAAATAAACTATGGAAAGAAAAACACCACAATGGCAACACAGAAGACTTAGCAGTTATACAGATCCAAAATCACACCCTCGGGACTATTTACTGTACAAACCGAAAAACATTAACGGGGGGAGGGAAAATGTACCTTCGGATTTCCTTAAAAATTACACTAAAGACCGGTTACGAGATGCATGCAAAAAACACACACACAAACTAGGACTTAGACATTTCCAAGGGAAGATAAGGAGAAGGTGGGGAGAGTTTACAAACGGAAACTTATCTGGAAAAGGGAAAATGGGACAAAACGAACGCTTATAAAGGATATATAAACGTAATACAAGAAACTATGCCAAACCAGCACTGTAACCCAAGCAGTAACATTATCAGATGATCAAGAAATAACCACATAAGACAAAGTGAAACGGTACCAAAGACACGGTCACAAAACTATATTGCCATTATGGTGAAAGAAAAAAAATATAAACAAAAGTACAGAGATTTTAGTCGCTTCAAATAAATCTTATAAGAGAGCCCTATCACTCGTCAGTGCCATCCCTAAGACCAAGAAAAAAAAATGGAGAACTAGACGAAAATCTACTCCCACTTATATTTTCTACTCACTCCAAACTTTTAACAACTAAGAAAAGCCTGAAAAAAATTAAGGAGGAAACTTAAGGACACCGAGTTATCATAAAAAAGCCCAGTTAAAGAAAAAAAAATTAACTAAAATCAAGGATCCGACTTCCAAAAATAGCTAGATTACAAAGAATAGCAATATTCCTCAGTCATAGGATAATAAGACGTACAAAAATTAAAATTAAAAAAATAAACATAGACAATACAATACACAAAAAAATTTTGAAGAGAGGGAAAAAAAAAATTATGAAAAATGAAAATGTATATAAGGGAAGTTAATGAGAACTAGATTTATTTATAAAATGGTTTAAGTTGAGAAAAATGTGAAGTCCCAGGAAGCATTTTTCCTTTGATCGGATCCTTCAGCCTATAAGTTAATGGAGTTATGACTTCATGAATGAGGTAAGGGCCCTCGAATTTGGGTGCCAATTTCTTGTTAAAGTCCTTAACCTTATTAGAGATGAGGTGAGTACGGCGCAACACCTCATCACCAACTTTGTAAGAAAATGGTTTCTTACCCTCATCAGCCTTGGCTCTATTAAGATCTTGTTGATCAAGCAAAGATTGCCTAGCCAACGCTATTGCGTTTGATAATCTGCGAGACATTTTAACAGCCCATTCATTAGTCTTTTTATCTAAGGGACCCATGATTTGAGGATCAAACGTCCCAGGAATCCTCATTTCTCGACCATGATGCAACAGTGATGGACTAAAACCAGTAGTACGCGAGATCGAAGCTCGCAACGCCATCAGAATCATGGGCAAATCCAAGTCCCAGGATTTATGTGAATTACCCATTCTTGCCCGAATCAAATTTTTAACGGAGCCAATGAGTCTCTCCGCTTGATTGCCTTCCGGTGAATAAAAGGAGAGAAAAGTCTGTTTAATGCCAAACATTCTTGCCAAGCAGCGCATCACACCATTGAGGAAAGATTTACCGTTGTCGCTGACCAAGCGTTTACATTGGCCGTAACGAGAGAATACTTCCTTCACGAGTATTTCTGCGACCGTCACAGCTTTAGCATCCCGCATAGGAAAAACTTCCGGCCACTTTGTTAGCGTGTCGAGGACTATAAGCAAGTACTTATGTCCACGGTTAGAGCCAGGGTAAGGACCTGCCACGTCAATACAGTAGGTATCGCCAGGAAGTTGTGGGATCGGAGCAACACCCATGGCGCCACGCAATGCCACTGGATTAGCTTTACACATTTGACACTTGGTACATTTCCTTATAAACGACGAGACATCTCTAACCATTCCAAACCAGGTAGAATGACGTTGGAGTAATTGAACTGTTTTAGCGACCCCCAAGTGTTTAGAGACTGGACCCATATGAGCAGCAACAATGAGGCGTGCCCTCTCCGAAGGAGGAATTAAAGCACAAAACTGTTCTTCGCCTAATGAGGTCTTAAAAGTACGCCCAATAATGCTATTATTAATGGAAGCATTATAGGAGACGCGCCTTGCTTTACGACCCAGAGGGGTAGTGGGAAAAGCAGTGCCGTCAATCAGAAATTTCTTTACTAGACGTAAGGTGGGATCGATTTCTTGTGATTCACGAAGTCTACCAATATCGTCATTTCCTAGAATGCATTCAGAAGTCATCAAAGCATGTCTAGATAAACAGTCTGCAACCGTGTTTGAAGCACCCGACTTATACTTGATGGTAAAATCAAAACAAGAAAGCCGTAATGCCCATCTTGACAGTCTACCAGTAGGATCCTTTGCACGTTTCAACCACTCCAGTGAAGCATGATCACTGTAAACAACAAATTTATTGGATTCCACGTATGGTCTAAATAATTCTATTGACCATAGAACTGCAAGAGCCTCACGTTCCACGGTACTAAAACGAACCTCATTACCCCTAAGTAAACGACTTGCGTAGCAGATGACGTTAGGACCAGCAGCGCCCTCTTGTGACAGTATCGCCCCAATACCAAAACCAGAGCTGTCGCAACGAATCACAAAAGGTTTTGAAAAATCTGGTTGAGCCAAGATTGGAGCAGTGATCAACCTCTGTTTCAAAGTCTCAAAAGCAATCTGACATTCCTGGGACCACACAAATTTTTTGTTAGATTTTAGCAGGGAAAAGAGTGGTAAAGCAATTAAGCTGTAGGACTGAATATATCTCCTAAAGAAACCGGTCATGCCAAGAAAAGATCTAACCTGTTTCAACTTAACAGGAACCCTAATTCTAGAAATGGCTTCCACCTTTGCTGGATCTGGCAGAATACCCTTTTCCGATACGATGAATCCCAAAATTCTGGCTTCCGGGCGACACAAATGAAATTTATCAACGTTAACTGTAAGATTAGCGAAAGCTAACCTTCCGAGGACGAAGTCGAGCTTCTTAATATGCAGGCCGATTTCCTGGGAAATTAATATTAAATCGTCTTGGTATTGGAAAATTCCTGTAAATTCATTGGTTCTCATGAGTTCATCGATCATTCTTTGAAAAACTTTTGACGAATTAACTAACCCGAACATCATGTAAAGCGGTTCATAAAGGGAACCTGGCACAGAAAAGGCTGCTAGTCGACTAGATTCAGCATCAAGAGGTATTTGATGATATGCTGAGCGTAAATCTATAGTTGTGATGTATTTGGGGTTTCCTAACTGGCTCAGAATTAGGTCAACTGAAGGTAATGCGTAAGCATCACCCACCGTATTTGCATTCAATGCGCGAAAATCCACTAAAAATCGAAATTCCCCGTTTGGTTTTGGTTTTAAGAAACAAGGTGATGAACAAGGACTGTTTGATTTTCGAATACGGCCTTCAGCAAGTAGTGTCTGAATTACTGAATCAAGTTGTTTTAATTTAGTTGGATTTGCCGGAAACGGTTTTGTATAGATAGGGCGTTTATCCTTCACTTCAATGTGCATTTCAGCAGTAGTGCATGAGCCAGGTTCATCTCTAAACACAGATGCGTGACGTTCAAAAACTTCTGAAATACTAAATTTATGATTTTCAGAAATGGGAGCACGGTCAAGGATATTCTGCCATCTAATGCCAGTTGAAACATGTGAGCAAACCGGGGTATCAACTAAGCTCAACAAAAATTTATAACGAAGGTTAGGTAAATCATCATACCACCATGATTTAGCGGACATGTATAATATAACTCGAGCACGCATTATAAGGTCAGACCCTAAAATGAAGCGTCCCGGAAGATGATCACATATAACGAAAGAGTGCCAAAAGGCCTTACCCGGCAACTCAATTTTAAATGAAATGTAACCATGAGTCTGAATAACTTCACCATTTGCTGTTAATAAACGAAGTGGCAATGGTTTAATACTATTAGGGGATGCAAATGATTCAACAAACTTTAAATCCACCAGTGAATAGCAAGATCCACTATCCCACACGGCAGTAGAGACGACGTCATCAATTATTAAAGGAACGAGTGGTTGAAGACCAGCGGAAGGTTTAAGATTCAGATTAATTACATGAGTCTTTACTTTATCTTCACCTCCGACACGACTCATAGTTGGAGATTTTGCAAGTTTTCCGCCACCGATTTTACAGCTGCAATCTGTTCAGTGCTGTCTGAATATTCAGGCATAAACGGACAAAATCGAGCCACATGACCTTGTTTTTTGCAAAACCAGCACGTAACATTTCGGGAAAATTGCCTATTATTCCCAAAATAGGTATTCCGTTGTGTCATAGGCTGTTCCTGACTTAAACCCTCCTGTATCCCGGACAGGCCCCCATTATAACGTCTAATTTGTTGACGTGGGAAGAGGGGCGTTAAGTTGTAGCGATTTGGTTTAGTTTAAGGGGGGGGGGTGTTTTTAGTTTTTCTTCAAGCGCAGAGGTCCCGGGCTCAACGCTACGAATCCTTTGGAGAGGGCGCGTATTAGTTTGAATGAGAATAATATGCAAAGCACTTAAGAACTAATAATGGTCAGAATTACACCAAGACATGCTTCGGTTTGCATAAGTATTGGGTGACATTTATTTAGGGTGATAAGCTGGATTGCTCTATAGATTTACATTGGTGATAGACATAACCATTGAACAACATGAGAAACTACAATTGGAAATAAATAAGGAGATAATATTGAACACTGAACAGGTTGGTGTTCCGTCGTCTGACTGAGGTGGTAATAAGGGTAGCGTAGAAATACGGAGATTGATGCAGCGAAGCCAACTCAAGGAGAAGTCTCAAAACATGGGCCCTCTTTAAATAGAAACTCCCGCTAGAGAATGGACGTCACTTAGGCGCAATAGCCCGACATCTCGTAGAAAACACTGACGTATTCACACATGAGATTAACCATTTCTATTAGCTAGAGTGAGACGTACAGCCAGATCCTCTTTACAACGAAGTGTCGTTGATGCTATGGGCATACAATAAGAAATGGGTGAGAGTTAGCCAAGTAATTATCACTGATGTTATGTTTTAACCAAGGTAAATACACAACGGGTCTTCAGATAGGATAACTTCATTTCCCAGCTCGCAATAGAGCACCGGAGCTAAGTAATACAATAAAGGCTAAACCTCGTTATAACGTTGTTAAGTTATTTCAATCGCCTAGGGCGTCAACAAACGAAGCGTCTCCCAGTTCGGTCGAGAATTAGGCTAAAGAATAGCAAGTTCGGTTACCTTATTGCATGTGTTGAACCACAAAGAAGCTCCATCGTGCACAACGTGGCCATCTTCTATGGAAGTAAACTTGAAGGATAAATTATCTGAATACTGGTAGTTGTAAACAGAGATACAGCAACCTACGACGTGTCGAAGTTAAACCATCGTGTTTTGTGGCGTCAGGCCAGGCTGACGGGGAGCAGCAGACGAGAGTGACGTTGTCTCGTCTCAGTCGATGAACCAGGAACACACCAATGAAAAAGGAACACAGGTATTTAACGGGGAATGAGAATTAGCATAACACGTGACTATTAATAACTAACGCAAGATTATTAAACATGGCTTAACCCTATATACGCGTTGCGCCCGAAATCGGGCGTGCAGTATTGTTGCAGAACACGCGTTGAGCCCGATATCGGGCTGCTGATGACGTCTGAACAAGGCAGCTCGTGATTTGCTAGTACTGCTTCTTAATGTGAAATAAACAAAGGAATTGGCCAATGGACTATCACCTAACAAATCGGCATTAGATAACATCAAGAAGACGAACCAATCCCGTCGTATTATTTCAATTTTCGCGCCGTACTCTCATTCTCAAGGGGCAGCAATTTGCGAGCCATTCAAGATGGCCGCCCGTTGTTGGCGTTATCGTCTAAGAGAATTGCGCCCAAGCGATGTGGATTATTACGTATGGGCTGACGATTCAAACAGTAAAAAAGGATTAAGTGATAACAGCTGTAACATAAAACCATTGTTGGACTGGCTGAACAAAAGTAACAAAGGTGAATTGTAATACAGAACTATAGTGTTAGACCATGCAGTAGGAGGCTGTCCAAAACAGCGGCAGGCGGGCGGGCGGCGGCGGAGAAGTGATCGCCCTCCCGTCTTACAACAATCGTACGTGGAAGTGGAAGTACATTCATGCCGGCTACCGCTAAACTAGTGACTGATCGATTTGTTTGCAAGCTACAACAATGACAAGGTAAAGAGAAAATACTTTTATATTTATTATTTAGGCCGTTGATGTGTCGCACTTTGTTTAAATGTTAGGATTTATTTACAACAGCGTACAGCATTCATCTTTCCCGTACGAGTATTGTTGGGAAGCCAACATCACTGATATTGCTGTCACAAAATAAATGCGCGCAGCAGGGTAGAGCACATGGTAAAAAATCAGCGTATATAGGGTTAATATTATATTTAGGTGAAAATAAATTACCACGAAACAATATGCGAGTGTTCAGCCTCACAATAACCTGCCTCAAGATAAATCAACTGCAATGAGCAGATTCTTTAACAAAATCAAGGAAGATCGTATCAGATACTTACCAAACAAGCATCACCGGGATTGAAGCGAATTCCGAGCTCTCAGGCAAAAGAGTTCAATTTGTAACGTTTCCACCGCAAGATGCGATATGGCCCAACCCGGCAACCTTTCGTTCCGACGGTTCGAAAACTAGGCTACTGACACTTTGAAATACATCTAAAAACCTACGAGACTCAAGCGAATAACGTATTTTATATACTCTCTTATGTAAACTATTAAAGTAGAAAAAATACAGTTTTGCCTTAAATCACAAACATCGGTATTACGGAACGTCTCTCCCCTTCGGTCGGCCTTCATACAAAGGAATCTTCCAACGCCATTTCCAACCTGGAACTTCTGTTCAGGAATTTACATAAGTCGTATGTAAATATTCTTAAATTCATTATGATTCACAAATAAAATTTACAAACAAGTCTTTAAAAAACTCGAATATGATGATAATTTAGCTTGACATCACACCAGCAAAATACATATCCACGAATCATAGGCGATTTAACGGCTATAATTGCTCTTGAGCTCGAAATGGCTAGTCCAATAATCTCGGGGCTGAAGAGAAAAACTCGCGTGCATTCACGCTCGTGTATCCTTCCACCCCCTCGATATTGGACTAGCCGTTTCTTGCTCGCGAGCAATTATAGCCGTTAAATCGCTTATGATTCACGGAAATGTATTTTATTGCTAAGATGTGACGTCAAGCTAAATTATCATCATATTCGAGTTTTTTAAAGACTTGTATGTAAATTTTATTTGTGAATCATAATGAATTTAAGAATATTTACATGCGACTTATGCAAATTCCTGAACGGAAGTTCCGGGTTGGAAACGGCGTTGGAAGATTCCTTTGTATGAAGGCCGACCGAAGGGGAGAGACATTCCGTAATATCGACGTCTGTGTTTTAAAGGTAAAACTGTATTTTTTTCTACTTTCTTTTTGTACCGATATGTATTACATAATTATAACCAAGATCGTTGTTTTATTAAAACTGTTGATTAGTTAAACTTTACGCCTTGTCATGTGGGCTTGAATCAGTGCTATTTTGTTTAACCTTAACACGAAACCACTTCCATGTTCATCTGTGGCCTTAAAACCCCACGCATGAACCCGAGGAACCCCGGCGAGAACCTTAACTCTAGACTTTTAAACAACATCTCTCCCGCTGTCGTATGACTGGGGATGGTATGGGCTCGCTAACATCTCACTAAGAGCGATAATTATGCTGATATGTATACGTTATAATGAACAATGCGCAACGTACTTTCATTTAACTTTCCTTTTGCATTGTTGTCGTAATATGATGCAAGCTTTGTATTTTCCCTCTTTGGCGGAGCGAGCGAGCGAAGCGTACCCTATCACGGTCACCAAATTGCAAAATGTTGGTTGGTTGGTCCGTCCGTTGGTTGCACATATTTCGTCTGGGTGGAGCCCAAACGAAGGGTCCAATTGGAATGGAATTTGGTAGCCTACAACGCTTGACACCCCCAAAAGTTTTGCTGATCCAAATTTTTCCGTAAATCGAACAATTATTATGGAAGAAATTACAAAATTTAGAATTAATTTCTATCACTCACCATTGTAAATTTAGAATCCTGAATAGCTAAGGAATTCCGGCGAAGCATATACCATGCTGGTGGTAGTCAAGTTAACTCTAAAAAACACGGCAAATTAATTTTCGGTTGCTTCTTTCTAGCTGATAAACCTGTTCCACGTAACTCAATGAAATAATATCATTTGGTTGCCTCTTTTTAACCACTAATGGAACATTGCAACTATAAAAAACAAAGGGATTCCGTTAACGATACGTCTATAATAATATAATCTAGCAGCTTTATTACCAAAAACGAATGGCAAAAGGAAACTTGAAGGGATAAAATATTACCCTCTAACACCAGCCCCTACTAATTTTAAACAAGATTTACAATTTCTAAACCCATTGGGCTGCGTCGTGGAAATGTTAGTGACTAAAAATTAAATACAGATACAATCTTTATAATAATATCGGAGACCGGCTAAAAGGAAAAGGAAAAGGACGGAAAACCACTTCTCCCCTCCTCGCACCCGAATTGAAAATGAACCCTCCCACTCTACGTCCAGCCAAAAAGGAGCCAGGCATGAGTGGTCGATCAATCTGACAGGTCTTCAGGAAGAGTGCCGGGAAAATGTCCCGGGAAATGTGACCGGCCCCGTGTAAAGCACGGGCTTCCTCTAGTATCAAATAAGATCAAAAACACTTTAAAAACATGGAAAGATCAACTTTTTTGAGACTCTGTTTAAACTGATGAAGACTACGCGACATCACCAACTTGGACGCCAAGGAATTCCACGGCTGTACTACACGGTTTGAGAAGAAACACTTTGTACAGTCTCTTTGTACAGTACTTTGTACAGTACTTGGTACAGTACTTTGTACAGTACTTGGTACAGTACTTTGTACAGTACTTGGTACAGTACTTTGTACAGTACCGACGGTAGCGATACTTGTGCCCAGCCTCACAGCGCACATTCAGCCCGTGAGGTAAATTGGATAACACAGTCAACCATCATTGGTGACTCAAATGTGAGAAACCTCAGGGGTAACAGCCATCCGTCATCCAAATCGTGGACGTTCCCAGGATTAAAGGTACAGGGCCTTCAATCGAACTACAGGAAATTCTAAAGGTCTGTGATAGAAGTGATTCCTTCATAATTTGTGCGGAGGCAAATAAGGTAGGTGAAGACCCTCCAAAACGAATTGTGTCATATCTGTCTGACTTTGCGCTATCTTTGAGGATTGCTTGCCCCAAAGCCAAAATCACACTTATTGGTCTTTTTCCGAGATTTGTAAATTCAAACCGAGAACTGGATATGCTGATTATTCACACAAATTTCCTTCTTCGAAAGCTATGTGTCGCAAATAATTTTTTCTTTGTTTCAATTGATAGTGCCATCCTTAAGGACCTTACATTACTTGCTCGAGACAGGGTGCACCTGACCAGCCGGGGTAGATCGCAATTAGAGCATGAGATGTTGTCTTTCCATGATCTGTTGGAAAATTTTTACCAGTAATTGGGGAGATCCCCATTGATGAGTCACTAATTCCCCAAGTTGTGCACCTATGTTGTCTGGGCTTAATTGTATTTTGTTAAATGCACGTAGTGTTGTAAGTAACATTGGCTGCTTTCGGGTCTTGCTGTGTGGGGGAAATTATGATTTGGTCTTTGTGGTTGAGTCCTGGCTTCACCAGGATATCACTGACGCGATGGTTGCCGATTTGGATTTGTACAGGGTTGTGAGACGTGATCGGGGTAGCAGGGGGAGGTTTAATGATTCTTCACCACGCTTACTTTTAAGCTTACTTTTATCTTTTGTTACCTGCCGGACAGCCGAAATGACGATTATGTCACAAATATTTGTCAGTTTATTTCTTGCTCAGAGAACTTCAACCGTTCGAACATCCTCCTTGGCGATTTTAATCTTTCTTCAGTGGACTGGGAGCGGGACTGTGCCAGCGACCCTCATCACCGTCTTTTCCTTGAACTTCTTGCGCCACTTGGTTTTAACCAATTGGTGGATAGGCCAACACGTGGTCATAACATTCTAGACCTCATTTTCACCCATGATGATAGGTTGGTTTATGACCTCTACGTTGGTCTTCATTTTTGAAACAGTGACCATTGTGTGGTGTCTTTTAAGGTAAATGTGACTTTGACAGGTCCAAGAACTTTTAGAAACGGAAAAAATTTCATCCCCGAGGGTAAAATTGATTTTTTAAAACTTAAGGCTTCATTGAGGGGTCTTTACTGGGATGGTTTAATTTTCTCAGTCCATCCAACAATTGAAAAGGCTTGGACCTGTTTCGAGAGTATTCTGAATAGTCACATAAATCTATGCCGTAAAGCTATGAGGTATCGCTCCACGAAACCTCGAAGAGTCCTTCCTTCTATTATCGCTAAAGCAAAACGTCGCAAACTTTTGCTGTGGAAACGGTATAAGGCCAGTCCGGACCAAAACGCATTACTTAAATACAACACCCAAAAGAGGCTTTACGCAAGTTCTGTTGAAATGTAGAACAAACTTGAGGAGGAGAAGGCTATTCGTGGTAACACCGGCAGCTCTTTTCAAATTTTACCGTCAAAAAACAAATACAACACGCTCACTACCGCCTTTAAAGATAACAACAGTTTTGTAACTGAAAACCTTGCGAAGGCAGAAGTTTTTAGTAATTTTTTTTTTCCTCAAATGTCATTGAGGACGATGGAAGTACTTCTTTGCCCATACCCTAGAACACTAACCATATAGAAAATTGCTCTAGCATTTGCTTCACTGAAATCAAAGTTTTACAGGCTATAAAAAAATGAAACCAAGCCGTTCGTGTGGTCCAGACGGTTTTTCTTCCTTCCTGCTCAAACAAATTGTTTCGGAAATTAGCTATCCCTTGTCCATGTTGTTTACTCTATCTTTTGAACAGGGAAAACTTCCATCTTGTTGGAGCCGAACAATTGTGGTCCCGGTCTTGAAGAAGGGTTTCCCCTCCGACCCACTCAGTTATCGACCTATTTCCTTGACATGTGTTGCCTGTAAGGTAATGGAGTCCATCATTCGAGACACACTCTTCAGTTATTTGAAGAAATTTGCCATTATTCGACAGGACCCGTTTGGGTTTCTTCCCGGTAGGTCCACTACACATCAGCTGCTGACAGTGCTTGATCGTTTGACCAGTGCACTGAATGCAGGGGCACCATGTGACAATATTTATTTTGATTTCAAAAAGACCTTTGAGTCCGTTATTCACCGCAAGCTTCTATTAAAGCTAAGTGGGTGTGGTATCACCGGGCCACTGTGGGCCTGGCTTGCTACTTTCCTAAATAACCGTTACCAAAAGGTAATTGTAGAAAAATCACTTTCTACTGAAGCACTGGTCCCTTGTGGGGTTCCGCAGGGGTCAGTTCTTGGACCTGTTCTATTTGTGATCTATATAAATGACCTCTATTTTGATAATTCGTGTAGTTTTGGTTTCAAGTTTGCTGATGATGTAAAGATTAGTGTAGAAAACATTTCTCCTACACAGTCCATTGAACTGGAAGAGGAAATTGCATAAGTCGTCAGTTGGTCGTTGTGTTGGCAGTTGCCACTATCCATCCAAAAGTGTCAGTCCTTCCATGTGGGCACACAAAATCTAAATTTAAACTATTTCTTGGCTTCTGAAGCCCTACCTTCTGTTTCGGAGATTAGAGACCTAGGCGTGTGGGTCTCACAGGACTTAAAATCATCATCGCATTGCCGTAAGGTTAGTGCGTTGGCATTTCGCCATCTGGCAGTGGTGAATAGGTGTTTTACGTCGGGAAATTCTGCGACCAAATGATGGGCCTTCCGTGTTTTCGTGCACCCCTTATTGGAATATGCGACTCCAGTTTGGTCCCCTTATTTAAGTGGGGACATTGATCATATTGAGTCGGTCCAGCGTAAATTTACTCGGAGTTTGCCGGGTCTCCGTTGGGTAAACCATCTTGTGCGACTTTCCAGAGTGGGTTTAGAATTGCTCGAGTTGCGCAGACTTCGTTTTGATTTAATTTTGACGTACAAAATACTACATGGGTTAATCAACGTTGATTTACCATTTTTCGAATTGGCACCACGCGTTTATTGTACTCGGGGCCATGCTTGGAGACTAGCGGTTCAGGGATCACGTCTTGATTGTCGAAAATATTTCTTTGCTGTGAGTGTGCGAGTTGTCCATGTTAGTTCCGAGACGGTTTGCATGCCCACGGTAAGTGGCTTCTGTAGAATGCTACGCACGGAAAACTTGCAGGCGTTTCTCAAACGCCCACTTTAAGATCTAGTTTTACCTCCCCCTCAGCATCTTAGGTACGGTATAGTTCTAGTTTTACTTCCCACTTCAGTTTTTAACTTTCACTACACCAGTTTCATGCATTTCATTGGTTTATTATTTTTATTATCGTTATGAAGATTGACAATTGGTATTAGCCACCGTCCTTGTTTTAAACTTTTAACCGTTTAACTTTTATAATTTAAAATTTTTTTAGTTTTAACATCGGACGGCAGTCAGTGACCACCCGGTCCTTGTCGCTCCGGTTGCATTTGCAACAAACCTATATTATTATATTATTATTATTATTATTATTATTATTATTATTATTATTATTATTATTATTATTATTGCGACTGTAAGTTTAAATGGGTGTCCTCTGGTATATGTATTACCTCGGACACAGAAAAACTTTTTTGGGTCTGCATCAACTAGTCCGTGTAGTATGGAGAAAGTAAGGCATAGATCAGCTTGTAATCGTCGCAGTTCCAAAGAGGCTAACCCTAAACGTTTTAACTGCTGTTTGTATGGCATATTATAGAAACCAGGAAGCAATTTAGTAAACGTTCTTTGGACCGACTCAATTACTTAAATGTCTTTCACTAAGTGTGGAGACCAGACCTGACTGGCATATTCGACAATAGGTCGAATGTAAACATTAAATGCCTTTACCAAGGTATCGATATCTCCAGACACAAAACAACGTCTAATCATATGACCAATCCGCTTAGCCCTGAAGGCAATCTGACAGCAATGTTTTGAAAACTTGAGATCAGAGGTTAGGTAAATACCAAGATCCTTTATCTCGTGTCCGGGCTCCAGCTGCAGATTATCAATAGTGTACGAAGAGGTTCTGTGTATGTTTCCTAATGGGAAAGTAAGACATTATTTAGCGTTTATTGGGAGTTGCCACTGTGATAACCAACTGCATAGACAATTTAGGGCTAACTGAAGAGAGCAATGATCTTCAGAGGTTTTAACGTTGTTATAAAGCTTTACGTCGTCTGCAAATTTTGGCATTCTGACAGTACCACTTTCAACCTGTAAATCGGAGACAAATAGGACAAATAACGGGGGACCTAAAACTGAGCCTTGTGGAACACCACTGGTGACTGGTGTAATTTCAGAGACTGAGCCACTAATGTATACTGCTTGAGATCTAAGACTCAACAAATCTTTAATCCAGTGATAAACACTCCCATCAATGCCTAAGTTATTTAGTTTTTTAATTAGTTTTGAATGTACGACCGAGTCGAACGTCGAAATAACGTCCACTGGAATAGCACTTTCAATGGATTTTGTCCAGTCATTTATGCAATTTAACAGCTGTAATGTGGTTGATCGACCAGGTAGAAAATCATACTGGTCATTTGGCACAAGGTTATATTTGTACAAATGATTCAGAATTGCGTCACGAATGATTCTCTCTAGAATCCTACACGGAACACATGTAAGAGAAATTGGGTGATAGTTAGCAGGTTCAGCTGCATTGCCCTTCTTGAAAATAGGACTAACCCTAGCCATCTTCCAGCATTTCGGTAGCGCGCCCGAGGGAAATGATGATTTCAGGATTAAGTACAATGGTTCACTTAGCTCCGAAGCAAGGGTTTTGTAGAAATTTGCAGAAAAGCCATCAGGGCAAATTGCTGAACTACTTTTAAGTTTTCTTAGTTTAGTTTCAATACCGTACTCTGAGCTGTAAAATCAGGAGGCTCAATTTTTGGTTTGTTTGAAGACAATGAACAATTTATCTAGTTCAGACTCCAGTGGAGCAGGGGTATTGTTATCGACTACAAAAATTTTACAGAAAGTGTAGTTAAAGGCATTTGCTTTGTCTTGGTCATTCGTTAGTAATTTATTATTGAAATGAATGGGAGGAACGTTTCTAAAAATTTGCGTTTGTCTGTTGACATGCTTTAAAAAGGGCACTTATAGTTCCCTCCTGAATAATTTTACGTTCAGAATTTATCGCATTTATTTTACACAAGGCCTTTAATTGTTTTCTATAATTATCATACAAACTCATGTTTGTATCAGTTCTGTTTATTTTCAGCCGTTTCCAAAGCCTTCTTTTACATGCTGTCAGTTTTCTAATTTCTTTCGGTATTTTCAATGTTTCATTCTTATTTTTGAGCACATATTCAGTTGATTTTTGGACTAGTTCGGAGAGTATACAGTTAAATATATTCCATTTGCTTTCCACAGTTTTGGATTCTTTTAAGTATAACTTCCATTGAATTGTATTCAAATTTATTCGTAGTAAATTAAAGTTTATTCTTTTAAAATAATTTATCTCTTCTTTATTTACTCCCTTACAAATACTATGAGTTAAGAAAATTACGGTTTCATGATCACTCGTGCTGAAGTGTGCTGTGACATCTAAATAAAAAATTAACCGATCGCTATCTACGAGAAGAACATCAAGAATATTTTCACCTCTAGTTGTTTTTGTCACTAATTGGTACAACCCCAGGTCCATGGTACAATCAAGAAGGATTTGTTGATTTAAATCAGAAGCTGATTGATTTGTCCAATTTACGTAAGACATATTAAAGTCACCCATGACCAAATTTGAATATTGGGTATTAACGGCAGATCTAAGAAAAGAGCACATTGAATTAATCTGGAAAGTCTCTACCGTTTGGCAGGTAGCCAGTTATCAATCTAAGTTTTTTGGTGAGGTAAGACAACACTTAGTGCCTCGGAATCCTTTGCGACATGCAAAGAAGTTACCTCAATTTTATTGCGTATGAAAAGGACAATTCCTCCCCCTCGACAGCCAGTGTGATCCCTTCTAAATACACAATATGGGACATCCCGTGTCAGCACGGCATCCGAGATGGAGTCGTCAAACCAGGTCTCAACAATTACAACAATATCGTAAATCAAATGTGATAGTAAAACACGAAGATCCGGCAATTTGCCCATCACACTTTGTGCATTTATCAGGCAACCAGGTATTCTTTCGCTATCATCATGCTCAGTGGAAGAATTTGGTTCCTGGTTCGGTTGAATCTGTGTAACAACATTGGTATTTAGTCTACACTGCATTTGTGTGCAATCAATGTTATTTCCTGGTTTAAAAGTCAATGGTAGTCCGAGTGTTGACACGCCATTCAAATTGTTACTAAATAAAGACGTGTTGGACCAACCTGGACATACTTTACGTCGTTTATAATTCTTCAGTTTCCCTGATAGGAATAAAACCCATCATAGTATGTGTACCTGGACCAGTAATTTTCAATGACACATTCTAGTGTACTTTTGCCAATGGCCGACAAGTGTACACCATCCGGGGCAAGGAGACCTCTGTTATTCGTGATTGTATCCCATATGGATATAAAACCACAACCGTTTAATTTGCAAACGGCTTGTATATTGCCATTACATTGAACCAAATGATGGTGCAAACATGGGTTTTCATCCCGGGAAAAGACCAACAATACTTATTCTTGCTTGCGGTGTGATACCTTTAATTAGGTTTATTAACATTGCCATTTCACTCGCAATGTCATTTGGAGAATATGTTTTTACATTGTTGGTGTCCACACATAACACAACACCAAAAATGTTTTTCTCTGACTTTAGAATATCTATGGTAGAGCCAGACAGTTGCTGTATCGTGGCACCAGGGAAGCACCAGGTTTTTGATATAAACTCTGTGTGTTTTCTTTTAGCCTGATGTGCCTTACCAGTGAATCACCAATTATAATTATCTCTCTGTTTGAAGAACCCTCATCAGGTGTGCCGACGCTGGTATCCCAAGATGACAGCTGAATGGAAGTAGTTTCGACGTTGGGAACAATTATTGATGGTGCAACATTTTGTGTGTTTGATGCTTTACTTAGTGTGGGATTGTGAGATTGTTTGGGTACACTTGAACACTGTTTATATTCAACAGTTACTTCACCGTTTTTCTTCTTTCTTTTTCTAGTAAACTTTGCATCATGTCTAGCAACACTTGACGTGTCATCACCGATATTTACCTTATCAATGTGCGTAGCGAGTAATTCAATGACATCCGTGTCACTTGTTGATATAATGGTACTAATGATAACATTTTTGCTT
>JAHWFP010144693.1:4427-24721 GCA_023313725.1 Lithobius niger
TAGTTTAAAATAGTACCTTATTTTATTTTTCCCGTGACCGTGAGGCACCCTTGAGGCCATTTTTTGGCTTGTGTCCTGGTGCTTCAGCACCCAAAGCACTCCCCTTAATCTGGTCCTGAAGATAAGGTCAAAAGGCAACGGAATAGATTTATATATAAATATATAAATATATAAATTTTATCACTAACCGCACTTTTATCTGGAAGTGTATACAGGGTGTTTCAGAATAAAACCGACAAACTTCCAGGGCATACTAAGGAGGTTAGGACAAGTCAAAAAGTCCTATACAACACCTATCCAAAAATGCTTGGTTACCGAGATATCGCCCTATTACACCCCACTTATTTTATGATCGAGTATTTAAGTCAGGGCTTAATTGGAGACTGTGTGTCACTGGCTGTGATTGAATGCCTGCAAGGTGCACGCTTTATTACACCCTCAAACACCATCTAATCTTGTGTGTTTAAGCAGCGTCAACTGTTATGAACTAGAGGCGTTGGCAACGATTTAAGACCAAATTCATAGTTCCACAGCTCAGATTCAGTACGGTGCACCAACCTGCTGCAAAAACTTCGTGATAGGCCTAATCGAATTCCGTCCAAAACTGCAACTACGTCTAACTCGTGCCAAGAGAGTTGTAAATAAAGGTTAAAAAACTTTTAAAGGATGGCGTAGGTTAATAATTTCTACACGCAATAAATGTTGGTCAATGTTATGAAAAACATCGCTGCTTTTGATAAATGTTTTCCTATACTTAGTTGCGTGTATTTTTTTCTGTGTGTGTGTGTGTGGGGGGGGGGGGGGGGGGGATAATATGGTTTCGTTTTAAACTGTGCGCAAGGATTGTTTGCATCGGTTGAGGACTGGTTTGAGGGATCTGGTCCCCACCTTTTGAGCAAAATGTCACCAAACTTTTTTCTTGAAACACTCGATGTAGTGGCATCGTAGAAAAAATTCGCAGGAGGCCGAACAAAGCCATGGGTGTTATTAGCTCCCGAGTAGGGTCCGCTTCTTCATTTTCACATATTCTGGAGGAACTTACTTAACATTATGAAAAATTCTGGGGTTTCGACAGGGGTGGGGGGGGGGGAGATGGTTCCCACGCATCCACCCACCCCACCCCCCTTCCATCCTACTGTACAGGGGCCTTTATCTCCCCACTCCTTTGCCCTGTTCGTGTTTATTTATTTATTTTTTGCAGTTAAAAAACAAAACTAGAGTCCACTTTACGGCTATTGGCCCGGTAGGTGAGGGGGGTGGGGCGAGTTTAACGAGCGTTGTAAACATTCCTAGCAGATTCCGGGAGCTCAAACTCTTTAAGACATTGAGATACCTGATATGACGTAGGACGGCATGCCTTTTGATGATGTTAGCCATCGTTCTTCACATTTATAAAAATTATTATACGTTATAACTACGGCTGTAAATTTGGCAGTTGCCTTGCCCAACGTAGACTATAAAGCCAATGGGCCAGGTTGTTACCGTTACCCCCCCCCCCCCATCTCCCACCTTCCAGGATCATCAGTTGGAACTGGCCATTTACACTCTCCTCTTACGGCTTTCAGCTGGTTAAAGATGTTTTTTTTTTAACGTCGAGAACAACGAACATAGGTGCTGTTTCTAAACTAGAGGGATGTCTGAGGGAAGTGAGGAAAACTGTTTCTTAACTCGAGGCGACTGATCCAAACTCCTCCCACTTTACGTAGGCGTGGTCATGGAGCTGAGATGTTGCTGAGGAAAGTGAGGAAAGTGAGGCAAGTTTTTTCTCACTCACTTACTGATGGGCGTGTTTCTAAACTAGAGGGAAGAGTGAGTTGGATTCCTCTAAGCCACGCCCCTCAACGTCACCAAAACCGATCAGTTTAGAAACACCACTACCTCACTTGTCGTTCTCAACATTAGAAAAATTAGCAATAATCGCTGCCACATCTATTTTCAGCAAGAGAAATGTTATTAAGAACATAATACAAATGGTTATTAATCTATGTTTAATTGGAATTTGTTTCTAAATTTTGACATTTTCTATATCTCACTTCCTACAATTTAGAAACACCACCATCTCAGCTACTAAAGCGTGATGGCAGCCGTGATAATACTGTATTAAATAATATAAAACTATACTAATAATAAACACTAATTACATAAAAAAAAAGTGACTGCTGTCCTCAAAACGGAACGAAAGCAAATAATAATAAAAAAAAAAACAATGAAATGGACCAGAAAACTACATTGGTGTTTCCGTTTCATAATTTTTAATAAAAAAAAAAGGATTCATCAGCTTGGTGAAAAGGCTTGGCGTTTGATATCACGAATTTACACGGCCGAAAACCTTGGCGGGAATCCTTACGGATTTTGTTTATGAGTATTAATAAACTACTGTTATCTTAATTTTAAAAATGTAATGGGCCCCCCCCCCGGGGGGGGGGAAGAAAAGACAAATATGAACAAACTAAGGTTATCTTAATTTAAGATACACTCCAATATAGGCTATTTTATTCGCTTTTATTGGCGAGTTGTCATTTATTGCTAGGGGGAGAGTTTGGGATGAAGCGATGTTTTGACTGCCCCACTCTCAGTAATTCATTCGATGAAAAAATAATTGACTCAAATACAAAGTCATTATCTGCCCACTTAACCCCCCTCCCCCTCGATTGTATAAATTAACTTAAGTAACATTTAATTAAAATAAAAATTACATTTTAAAAATTATTATATAAAAAAAAATATATACAATGTTCGATCACAGGGCTTGGTGATCATTTGGCCGTCGATCACATGTCCTGTCGATCACTTTTCCTGTTGATCACATGTCCATGTCGATCATTTGGCTGTCGATCACCTGGTGTTGACCAGTTGTTCGTCAATCAGCTGGGTGTCGATCACTTTTCCATGAACGACATCTATGCCTAAATACATATATTTATCCTAATTAGAACTTCTATTATATCACTTTAAAGACATAACAGTCGCACTGGGCTCACGGGAATTTGGTCATTGCTGTGTTTCTTGACATCAAACAGCCTATGATACCGTGCATATCGAGTGGATCCAAGCAGTTGTTGCTGACATGGGTGTAGGCTCTAGGCAGTCCGATGCTATTCTTGGCTTGCTTGGTTGTCGTTCTTTTGTCACCAGGGTCAGTGGGTACTGGTAATCGTAGACAGAATCGGACCGGGGTCTCCCTCAGGGCAGTTGCCTCAGTCCGTTTCTTTTTGCGATGGTGTTAAACGCTGTTTTAGGAGAATTGCAGCAGAGTACAAATATAGTAAGCTATGCTGATGACATCACTCTGTGGTTTGTGGGAAACAGCCCAGGTGTTCTCGTTAGTCACGTTCAAGTGGCCTTGGACCTCATTGTCGATCGTCTTGCTGTCGCAGTCTCTCGCTGTCCACAAGTTAAGACTGAGCTGGTTGTGTTTTCGCCCTCTGCTGCTGTCCGTGCCACCCCAATCAGTGTGAGCGTCAGTGGCACCAATGTCTGGGCATCTGCTGAAATCAGGTACCTAGGTGTCATTTTGGATTGCAGGCTGACTTGGACTGCAGATGTTCGCCTTCTGCAAAAGAGTCACTGGTTGGCTCCCGGTTCTTTGTGTCCTAGTATGCTACTAAACTGTTCGGCGAGGAATGTTGCTGGCAGTTGCAGAATCTTTGTTCGTTCTGCCATGGGTTATCATCTTCCATTCTTGTGGTGGTGCAGCATCACATCCACAGTCTGCAAGCGCCTGTAAACGATTGTTTACGAGTGGTAACGGGCTGCTTGATTTCGACCTGAATTGAAGCACTTTGGGTGGAGGCTGGGGAGCTGCCTCCCCAGCTTCAGGCCATAGAGCTCCTGGTAGCCTTGTATCTCCGTAACCTGAGCAGGCGGGTCTCAGTTGCGACCATTCTTGCTGACTACTGTCGGGTCAGTGAAAGAGTGCCTGCTAGTTTTAGTGCATTGTTGCTGATGGGCCCTACTCTGTGGTTGTCGTCGTGTCCGTAGCAGTGGTGTGTTTCTCTTGATTCGATATTTGAACAGCATTTCACACTGCGTGCCATCTTCTGTGACACATGCTTTGTTCGCAAGGCTATGGTAGAGGGTGTAGGTGTCTGGAGACCCTCCCTTAAGTTTAGCATTGGGCAGATGGTATCCCATGTGTGTTCGAGTTTTACCTGTGAACTGGAAGCATTTTCCGTTGCGTT
Source organism: Lithobius niger (assembly GCA_023313725.1). Classification (NCBI taxonomy): domain Eukaryota; kingdom Metazoa; phylum Arthropoda; class Chilopoda; order Lithobiomorpha; family Lithobiidae; genus Lithobius; species Lithobius niger. Next base: position 8,609 of record JAHWFP010144693.1, read on the forward strand.
ATATGTGGGTCTGGATCTTGGGCTACCATGGTACACAACCTACACAGACTCCAAGTCCTGTCTGACTATGTTACACCGCTCTCTCGCCACCATGGAAGTCATTGACCCAGTAATTTTTTAGGTGTGTACGAAGCTGTGGCTTGCCACGCGGGCGATGGAAAATAGTGTTGCGTGGGTTCATGGGCACAGTGGTTGCCACGGCATGTGAAGAAGCAGATGCCATCTACTGCATGGAGAATCTTTTGCAGAATTTCTTGGAGAATAAAAAAGGCAGTCTGCCAGTGAGCCATTTAATTGTAAATCAGAGCCATGGTTCGAGCCGCATGTTCTATAAAACATGCTTCAAGATATCATTCAGTCGCCATCCAGTACAAACTTTGAACAGAGAAGTCAATACACACAAATGCTTCACCTAAAAATGGGAAATCCTTGTGTACAAGAAGCATAAGCTACGAAGAAGGCACTCCAGAAGAGAACCACAGCAGAAGACCTAGGGCAAATGCACACACTCCAGAACGCTACACAGCAGCACTATCGAAGAGACCTGGAGTAGGGACGTGGAGCAAGAGATAAGAAGCTAAGACACAGACACACATGCACAAGCAAAGCAAGACACAAGTAAATCACAGGCACGTTTCCGTCACAACACAGAAGCATACGACTGCACGGAAAAGACACGTCATCACTCCCACAATGGGTAACGCAAAGGAGATGAACAGAAGAGTCGCTGTGCTTGATCCACGTGCGGAGCTTATTGCGCTGCTCATCGTGCCGGACACAGTGCAGCATAAAGTGATCTACAGTCTTTGCCACACCACACACAACACAGAGAAGAGATCAGACTCATTCCAGTTGTTGCCTGCAGCCAGACAGTAGGCCATGTACAGTCTGCAAACGGGAGAAGATACGCGCCTTCCAGGCCGAAAGGTAATCTAGTGCTGATGTAGCACTACATGTCGAGTGCAGTTGGTAAAGAGTGCATTCAGTTGCCACAACCTGCCACTCCAGTTGCCATTGCTCATGAACCCAAGACCGTATAGCAGAAATGTAACCGAGGAGACAAGGTCAGAGCTACAGAGTTGCCACTCTTTGCTGTAGCGTCAGTGCCCTCATTACCAGGGCACCCACTGTGTCCATGGCGACTGAGTTCTGAAAGGCTAACCACAATTGGCAACAGATTTCAAAAACTGATGGATCACTGGCATCTATAGCCTCTACCGAATGCCGCAAGACAGACTGGATGCAGAACCCGTGAAGACTGCAAATGCTGACAGTTGAAGATCTAATGGTACGTCTAATGCTACCGAGATGGCTACCATTTCACAAGTAGAGCTGTAATAGACCCCCACAAAGAGCCTGCCCTACACTGAGCTTCAGGGTGGGGATACAAACACCAACACCACCAGTCTTGGCTGCCATAATAACCAAAGCATCACAGAAGACGCTAAAATCGGTGGATCTCGGCTCAAAAACCGAACCAAGGAGGCTACACCAGTGCCAAGGACACGGCGGACAAACAGTTGCAACACACATCAATGGTAGGAGAGCAGGTGCTAATAAGAGCGAGACCCCTCGCCCAGACACCAAGACACTCTTTCATGTTCCCACTCAAGAGTACAATAATCAGTCAGGATCACACCAACAGGGTTGTGCTTGCCACAACTCAAGTTATGGAGACATAGCGCCACGAGCAAACCATTCGCACGAAGGTACAGCAGAGGCTCCCCCGCTTCAACATGAAGAGCGGGGAACAGAGTGGATACTGAACAGCCTGTAACATCACACATACAGTCGTTAATGCAAACTTGTAAAGCACAGATATGCCACCTACTGTGTTTAGTAATGGGAGACGGTAGTCAACAATGGAGCGAACGAATGTCCTGAATACTAAAAGTAAGGCACTCCTGCGAAGAGTTTGACAACGAGCCAGGCGGCGAAGTACTGGAAGTCGACCGATTATTACCTCTTTCAGACAACGAACATTGGACGCCCATGTCAAGCCTCCATCCAGTGCTACACGTAAATATTTAACCTCAGCTTGAGCAGAAACTACAACACCTCCAACACACATGCTAATCCGAGTCTCGCGCACCAACTGAGAGCGAGAAAAAATGACCAACTCAGTTTTGGGCGGGGACAGTGACAAACCTTGAGATGTAAGGCGAATAACGATCAGTTCTAAAGCAGCTAGAACATGGCCCGCAATACTAACGGGATCAGCACCAACAAACCATAATGCAACGTCGTCTGCGTAATAAACAACATTTGCACTAAACTGCATTTCACACAGGACCTCATTGATGACCATCGCGAAGAGAACCGGACTAAGGCAACTTCCTTGCAAAAGACCCGATCCGACTCTGTCTGCGATGACCAATACCCATTGACGCTTGTGACATAGGGACGCTGGCCCAACAGAGCATGAATGGCTTCAGACAGTTTCCGACACACTCCCATAGCTGCGAAAGAGGCTCGAACCCATTCAACGCAAACAGCATCATAAGCTGCTTTGATGTCTAGGAACACAGCAACCATAACATTACCATGCGCTCAGGCTTCTCTAATACCGGAGAGAGAAAAAAGAATTGGGTCCTGCGCACTTTTCATTCTGTGTCGAAATTCGACACCAGAGAAACAACCCCTGTGCTCGAGATGTCAATTAAGACGTCCAACCAGAATCCTCTCATATACTTTGCACACACAGGAAAGTAAAGCAATAGGCCTGTAGTTCTTGAGGTCTGATTGCATACTGCTGCTCTTGCACACAGGAACTAACACAGTAAATCGCCACGAGGGTGGGACAGAACCACCATCAAGTAAACTCTGAATAAATATGAGAAGCTCACCCAGAGCCTCACTCGGCAGCGACCGAAGAAATGCGTACGAGAGGCCATCAGCTCTTGTACCACTCTTCGGTTTGAACTTTGACGAAGCCCGTTAAGCTTGCACATGAGAAAGGGGGAATCAGTCGTTTCTGATTCAACCTGCGCAAGGAACCGTGGAGGTACTCCACTACTTGGAAGTGTGTAAAGTACTGCAAACCGTGAACTGAAGGCATCAGCCATGGCCTCCCCTTTAAGAATGTGTCTGTAAGAGTTAAATACCCTGTTGTCTCCGCTTTCAGATCTTGGGGACACAGAGTCTTCCAAACAAAGGAGGTGGATCTTGGGGACACAGAGCCTTCCAGATAGAGGAGATGAATCTTATACCGCCACCCCCTCACAGAGCCGCCCTGATAATTACATACTGGAACAATTAAGCATGTAACAATAAAGCCTACTGTCGAATGACGTATTTCATCAACTTGATAGCACACACTAGTTTGCGTCTAGATATCGGCCGATGAATACGATTATTTTTCATATTCGAGTGATGAGAAATAATCGTATTTATCGGCCGATTTAACTAGTAACTAGCTAGTAAATATATTTATTTCCATAAAGAGGAAAATGGAAACAGGAAGGGACTGCTAGGATCCGCTAACACCTGTCCAGCATTAAAAGGATAATACTCATACATTAGATAAAAGAGAAATAAGATACATACAACCAATTATAGGACTAAAATAGAGCAATTGTAATCTACATAAAAACATATCAAAAATATTAAAAACAAAAACAGAGTAAAAACAAAAAAACATATTAAAAACATTTTAAAAATCTTGCAAGATCGGTCCCTCTATGTTTTTGTTTAAAAACACGTAAGTTCGCAGAATCCACCACCTCCGATGATAAGCTGTTCCTGGGGTGCACCACACGATTTGAAAAAAATATATTTTCTACAGTCTCTTTTTATAGGCGCAACCATCAGTTTAAGTCCGTGTACCCTAGTATAGCCATTGCCACGAACCACAAAGAAAGGCTTTGGGTCAAAATCAACAAATCCCCGTAGGTTGGAGAACGTTAACCACAAATCTGCGTGCAATCGCCGCAGCTCGAGAGACTCGAGACCCACCTTACTAAGACGCATTGCGTAAGGCAAATTGTAGTATCCCAGAAGATATTTCGTGAACGAACGCTGCACAGATTCAATATGTTTGACGCCTTTAAGATGATATGGAGATGATATGGAGACCAGACTGGGCTGGCATATTGGAGAATAGGCCGCACATAGGTTTTAAAGGCTTTAATTAGAGTATGCACGTCACAAGAGATAAAGCATCTTCTCACCACATAACTAATTCGTTTTGCCCTGCTAACTAGCTGTTTACACTGGTTTGAGCAACTAAGGTTTGATGAGAAGTAGCCACCAAGATCCTTAATACTGTTCTCGGCCTTTAAGGCATGATGTTTATGTAAGTATGCATGATTTTTATGATTATTACCAAGATGGAAAACAAGACATTTGCTATCATTAATAGGGAGCTGCCACTTAGCTGACCATTGGAAAATGGATTCCAGTGATGCCTGAAGCAGCGCATGGTCATTAGAATCAGTAATGGTTTGATACATCTTGATATCATCTGCGAATTTTGGCAATTTAACATTTATTGAGTTAGACGACAGGTCAGAAATGTAAATAGTAAACAAGATGGGCCCAATATTGACCCCTGTGGGACACCGCTGGTTGCTGGTAAGGAAGAAAATATGGTGGTTCCCAATTTTGCTGCTTGAGTTCTGTTCTTAGAAAATCCTCAAGCCACTGAAAAATTTTTCCGCTGATACCCACGTTAGATAACTTTACTAGAAGTTTGGCATGTGTCATGGAATCGAAAGCTTTGGCGAAATCAATACATAAAACGTCAACTGGTTTACCGTCTTCCATTGAAAGCGTCCAGTCATTAGACAGGTAAAGAGATGAAGGGTGGTCGAACGACCTGGAAGAAAGCCGTACTGGTCATCTGGTATAAGATTAAATGAATATAATAAGTATTTTAAAAGAACATCCCGTATAATCCGCTCAAGGATTCTACATGGAACACACGTGAGCGAAATCGGCCGATAATTTATCGGCTCAGCCGTATTACCCTTCTTGATAATAGGCACAACATTGCGTGCCTCCAACTGTTAGGTACAGTACCCGTGGCTAATGATCTTTCGAGGATATATAACAAGGGTCGATACAGTTGATGACCAAGTTTCTTGTAAAAAGTTGATGAGAATCTATCTGCGCAAATAGCCATACTTTAAAAAAATTATTGAGATGTTGTAAAATGGTTTCTGGTGTAAAATTTACATTTTCATGTTTATTTATTAAATTAATATTAGTATTTGAGTTATTCCATGGCTGCCCAGGAACATGGCCATCTAAGTCCAACTGGTTTTCGTTATGATCATTGCTAATGAAGTAGTTACAGAACGTGTGGTTTAAGGCATTAGCCTGCTCAACTTGAGTCGTTAATACTTTATTATTGTAGTGCAATGGTGGGATTGATTTAGTTATCTTCGTTTTCTGTCTGAAAAATTTGTAGAGGGAACCCATAGTACCCACATTAAAAAATTTTCTGCTCAGACTTTATTTCGTGCGTCTTGCATAGCTGTTTTAATTTATAGCTGCAGGTCTTCTACAATTCCAAATTTGTAGGAGATCGGTTCGACTTCAACCGTCTCCATAGGGACCTTTTTTTTTGCTATTTGCTTTTTAATAGAGCTAGGTATCCTAGTTTTAGAATTTTTTGATTTAATGTGGTATTCCATAGATTCAGTAGCCAGATTTGTTAAAAGATCGTGAAAGAATTCCACAAGGATTCAACCGTGGTGAATTCTAACAGACGTTTTTTTTAATTTCGCGCTTAAGATGTCGTAATTAAGTTTTGAGTAGCAGTTTGACTCATTAATGTCAATATTGTGATTGCGATTGATATGAAAGGTAACAGTACTGTGATCACTGGTGCTAAATGGAGCAATCACATCAGTATTGGAGTGCTCACAATCCACCAGGATGAGATCCATGATGGCATTACCTCGTGTTGGCTTTGTCACCAGCTGTTCCAGACCAAGGTCCATAGTGCAATCAAGGAAGGATTTTTGTATTAAATTTGACGAGCAGTGCTTTAACCAGCTGACACTTGACGTATTGAAGGCACCAACAACAAGATTTGTACAAGTGGAGTCTACAGATTTCCTAAGATAATCACACATGCCATCAATTTGCTCTCTATCCCTGCCATTCGGCAGGTAGCAGCTTGTCAACTTAGTATTTAAAGTCGGGAGGTAAATGCTCAAGGCTTCAGAACCCACTGCAACCGTCTGTCTGCTCGTTGGGATTAAATCTCGAAGAAAAATCGCAATACCACCACCCAGACTACCCTATGTCACGCCTAAAAACAACGTAGGGTGCACGATAAACCAGCAAAGCATCGGGTATGGTGTTGTCAAACCACGTCTCAACCACAACCAACAGATCAAAAGTTTGCTCGCGCAATAACAGGCTTAGTTCCGACAACTTATTCATTGCACTTTGAGCATTGATCAAACAGTCTGAAAAACCAGGAGAAATGTTCAAGCATCGAAAGTGATATCATTACCTTGCACAATAGTACCACACGAAGCCACACCATTACAGCAGTAAGTTGGACTACAAATGGAAGCGTCATTTGGTTTAGCATTAAGTTGAGGACACAACTTAAATATGTCAATGAATACTATATGCTGGTTTACAGAAGGACCGACCGAACACAGATCGTGTGGCTTAAACGCCACTAGTTTTCCTTAAGGGAAAAGAAGCCATCATGAAGTTGATATTTGAGCCAATACTGTGTGACAGCATGCCTCAGTAGGGATTTCTCCAAAACAGAAAGATGGATACTATCCGATGCTAAAAGGCGATGGTTACTTCTGATTTGTTTCCAGAGGGAGATAAATCCTATGGATTTTGCCTTGCACATTGCTTGCAGGTTTCCATTGCTCTTGACTAAGTGCATATTTAGGTCAGTGATGCACTTCTGGGTTCCATTTCTTATTCTCCCCGGAAAAAGGCCGATAACACTAATACGTATGGTGGGTGAAAAACCTCAAATATGATCCACCAAAATTGAAAGTTTCTTTGCAATCCCATCGGGGAAGTCAGTTTGTACATTATTTGTACCTACACATAAAACCACCCTGGAGGCATCTTTCTCTGAGCCGATAATTTCTGTTGCTGGTTTTACATAATCTTTCAATTGTTGCACCAGGAAAGCACCACGTTTTGGAGAATAGCTTGTTTCCTTTATTTACTTTAATGCGGCGTACCTGATAATCTCCAATTATGAGGATTTTCTGCGGCTGATGATCCCTGGAAAGTTGTACATTGGTGCTTGAGTCGCAGTTAACTACTTCAGAATCGCACAAACATTTTACATTTTGAACTTGCGTGACTACTTGATTCTTTCCCTTTGCCACAGCACGGCTGTTGTCACTTTTATTTTTATTACGGTTGTTGTTTGCATTGGGATAGTTCCAAAATGGTGGTCCATCATGACGAATACCTGCGGAACGACCCTCCACATCGCACCGTGCATTTATGGTCCTAGTTTTGGTAGAACTCACTGGATACGTGGCCAAACGATCCAAATGAGAGGAAAGGTTTACATTCCCTGTGGAATCTGACGACACGACGGAGCTAATAACAAACTTCTCATTGATTTGTGAACCATTATTATTTATATCTAGACGCATGCTAGTATGTCTCCGCCAAGTTGACGAAAAATGTCATCCGACAGTAGACTTCATTGTTACATGCTTAATTGTTGCAATTGTTACCTTCTTTTAGGTTTGTGTTCGTGTTTATGGATTTTGTACATAGGATTAAGTTAGAGGATGTAATAGGGTACGTGGTTACGGGTCGAGACCCAATAAAGCAAATCCGCATGTTCTTTTATTTTAATGAAAACGATTTGTGTGACAACACATCATCACCATTTGTTAACTACACAAGATTTAATTGTTGGCAGAGCCTTCTCGATGGAAATACTGTCCCTCCGTTTCGGTGGTTCACTGTGCTTGTGCCAGTGTGCAACCGTGGCAGCCAGCAGATGAACCTGTTAAGCTATAGGCCTATTGCTCTGCTGTCATGTCCGTGCAAGCTGTATGAGAGAATGCTTGTTCGTTGCCTAACATGGCATCTGGAGAAGAGTCATTGCCTATCATCAGTTCAATTCGGCTATAGGGCCAACAGAAGCACATAGGACGCTATTCTGTTCCTTCTGTCAAATGTCTGTGAAGCCTGGGGTCATGGCAACGCTGTGGTCGCTGTAATCCTGGACATAAAAGCAACCTACGACACGGTCAGTGCTGACTGGGTTTGATTTGCCCTGTCCAGCATGGGTTTGGCTGCAAATTGTCTGATGCCATCTTGGTCCTGCTAGGGACCCGTGACTTTGCCACTACGACTAATGGCTATTGGTCGCCCACTGTATCCTCAGACTGTGGACTCCCGCAGGGCAGTTGTTTGAGCCCAGTCCTGTTTGCCATGGTCATCAATGATGTGCTTTGGAAATGGTGGATACCAACATTGACTGCTATGCTGATGACATAGCCCTCTGGTTTGTTGGCAAAGACCCAATTGCTCTAATCCCATATGTCCAGGATGCCTTGGACAACATTGTCGTGCGCCTTTCAGCCCGTAGTTTGCACTGTCTGCAGCAAAAATGGAGCTGGTTGTATTTTCTTGTTTTGCTGCTGTGTGCGTCTTGGAGTTGCAGGTCGCGGGATAATTCTCCTGCAGGAGGATCCTGCTCTCAAGTCTCTTCTCTCGGTTGCTACTGTCAGTCCACCGTGCCTGTGGCAATGGTGCACTGCATTGGATAATGCGTTTCACCAATGCTACACGGTACGTGATGTTTATTGTGATGTGTCTTTCATTAGAGAAAAGAGAATTGGCGGTGTGGGTGTGTTTGTTCCTGCTTTCAATTTGAGTATCTCAAAATCGATCTCAAAGTGTGTCATATAGCTTTGTTAGTAAGCTGGCAGCCATCTCTGTGGCCCTTGATGTTACCCTGGTCTGATTTGAGGTTCTGTTTGTGGGCCCTTCAGGCCTCCCTTCGCACCATCGAAGTCTCAGACCCCATGATATTCACCGTGTGTTGGAAGCTCTGGATTGCCAGACAGGCATCTGACGTGTCTAGGCTTGGGTCTCTGGGCATGTTGTATAGTTTGGGAATGAGTGTGCTGACTCAGCTGCAAATCGTGGTGTCAGTAGCAGTAATCAGGTGACTCTAGTGCAGTCTGCATGATCCCAGAGGTCTGTGCGTCGGTACTGGGGCCTACAATCCTGGACCACAGAGTGGTAGAACGCTTTGTCTGGTCGGTTTCTGTTACACCTCCAGTTGGCTTGCTCTTTCCAGTCTGCGGTGGACAGGCTTCAAAGCTGGATGGCACGTTCGCTGTCCCGTCTTCGGTTGGGACATACTCTTCTTTCTGCACATAGGTATTGTTTAGGGTGGAATGAGACCCCCTTCTGTTCGGTTTGCAGAGTTGAGGTCAGAGAGAAGGGAGGTTTTTTTTGAAGATGGTTCATTCGGAGTTCCCTCGGTTGTTACAGTGGAACTTGATAACTTGACTGAAAGGCGGAAGCTGAATGACAAAAGGGAAAAAGATGTAAGGGCCCTTGCAACAAGTTGATTTTGGCAAGATGAGGGCAGGGACATCTTGAAGGAAGTGAAGCCCTGATCAGCAGGCAAAGGACATCAGGACGAAGGGGAAGCTGTTGTGTTGGATGGTTCCTTCGGAGTTCCCTTGGTTCGCGCCATTTCGGTCTGGTTACTTGACCATAGGCGGGTGGATCTTGACCGAAGACGGAATGTGAAGGTGGAGGCAAAGGACCATGACAGAAGACAACATGGCAGGTGAAGGTACGGAAATCTTGAACGAAGGCGAAAGACATCGGGGCGAAGGAGAGCCTGTCAAGGAATATTGATTCTTCGGGGCTCCCTTGGTTCTTGTCGTGGGGCTTGATAACTTGACTGAAGGCAGGTGGAACAGTGATACGATTTCGATGAAGACAAAGGCGTGGTCATGGACTTGGCTTTGCTGATCTTCTTTAACTTTAACTTTATTAAATTGTCAAGATGCCCATGTCAGGCATTTCATGACATGTAGCTGAATAGAAATAGTTTTTACAACAAGAAAAGTATACAAAAATAAATAATTTGGAAAAAATATGTGAACTGCAGGAATAAAAGGAGCGTCGTCAGGAATGAAATAAATAAATACCATATGAAAGTTAAATAACAAGTACAGGTCTTGCGTATGTTACATTTTACTGATAGGTTATGGTAAACAGGTTTACACGTTCTATAAATAAATGTAAGTCCAGTGAATGATAACAAGATAACCTATATGAGAAAAAAATTACCAGTTCAGGTGAAACAGTTTGAATGTGCAAATCAAATTTGTTTTTGAAAGCGTTCATCGATTGGGCTGATTCTGTAAAGGTGTGTGTGCCAAAAGCTGATCGCAAGGAAGAAGTGATGTGGATGGTGACAGTGCAGGCGGAGGCGATGGGCAGATAACCTCCGGGCCAATGGGCGAGGGACAACATGGCGAGTCAATCTCGGGTGAAGGCTCCTTCGGAATTCCCTTGGATCTTGTCATGGAGCGTGGTGGCTTGACCGAAGGCGGTGGATCTTGACCGAAGGTGAAAAGCCAAGACTAGTGCAGAGAGCAGAAATCTTGAAACGAAGGTGAACACAACCGAAGGCAAGACTGAGCAGATCAAGCAACACGAAGATGTGGATAGATGCAATGCGTGCTTGGCTGCAAGCATCGACTGAAGGGCGACATGCGGACGAACGTGCCAAAGTTCCAGGAAGTAAAACAAACGACGAATGGAGACAGTCAATGTTGGTGATGAGCTCTTCGACTTGAAATGAAGGCAAACGCAAGCGAAGGCGTAAGATGCAATGTGTGTATAACAGCAGGCATTTTGACTGTAGGGTGAGATGTGGGTGAATGTGCCAGAGTTCCGTGAAGTAAAACGAACGACGAATGGTTGGTGGTGAGCTCTTCGACTTAAAACGAAGGCAGGAAGATGCAATGCATGTATAGCAGCAGGTGTCTTGATCGTACGGCAAGATGGAGACAAATATGCCAAAGTTCTGTGAAGTAAAACGAACGACAAACGGAGGCAGTCAATGTTGGTGGCGAGCTCTTTGACTTTAAACGAAGGTGCAAGATTCAATGCATGTATAGCTGCAGATGTCTTGATCGAAGGGCGAGATATGGGCAAATGTGCCAAAATAAGCTCTTTGACTTGAAACGAAGGAGTAAAATGCCATGTGTGTGTAGCTGCAGGCGTCTTGACCGAAGGATGAGATGTGGATGTTCGACTTGAAACGAAGGCGAACGGAAACGAAGCCACTAGATGGAATGTGTGTTAAGCTGCAGGTGTCTTGACCATACGGGTCGAACGCGAATGAGAAGAAGGTCTGAAGGCGGAGCAAGGGTGGAAAGAAAACGAAAGAAAGCACACATTAGAGGAAAGTGGATGATAAAACCTTGTGTCACTTGCCTAAATTGGAGGAACTGCGTAGGTGCGTGGGCAGTCGGGTTACGCAGCTGGCCGGCTCTAAACAACTTTGAGCCCTCTTGGAAAGAAAGCATTTGGGAAAGAATGCAAAAATTTACAGGAAATTGATATTTCTGAACGGCAAATAGAAAGTTTTTTTTTAAAGAAGTATTTTTTTTGTGTAATGTGCCAACTTTGCTGGTTAATCTAGACCCATGCTAGTGTGCACCAAGTTAGACGATCGGCCAAGTATAAGAGATTAATAGTGATAGAGTGAGCAATTCCAGCTTCATTTCGTAATTAACATTTACCTCAGAAGGAGCAACTGAAGGGGGATGCACTGACTGAGTGAGCGAAGCGAAGGAAAATCAGCGTTAGTTAGCCAGTGTGCTCAAAAATGTGATTGAACAATCTTAAGAACGTGAAACTCAGACATAAAATAAACCAAACCGTGTCAATTTGGCTGATGCAACGGTGAATTAAAACTGGCCGTGTAAACTTGATGAAACTCGGTGTGAGGGTAGCCCTCGTCCGTACGCAGGCAATGGCAAATGTGAAAATTATTGATGAGAAAATTTATAGACATAGAATTTTTCCAGAAAAAAAGGAAAGGTGACGATGAGACTATGTGACCTTTTGTACATTCAGTCCTATGAAAGTTGTGACATCCACCCAAAACCAATACTGTGGTAAGAGAAGCCGCTAAGTTTCCGAAATGGGTCGGCCTTTGAAAGTAGTGAACCAAGGAAAGGCGACCAAGGTTAATCCTATTAGCCAAGTTAATCGCACCAAATAATACTTTGGATGTTAAATGAAAACTGCAAGATTGCTACCGCGAGTAGCATTGTTCTAGTTTTCATTTGATCGACTGGAGCAGTTCAACACTGTTTTACTAGAAGTATCCCATCCCTACGTGGCCTTTCTGCTGGTGAATGACTACTAAGGGCCAAATTAGAACCTCTCGAATTGTGTCGGCTTTGGGCAGATCTGATATTAATATTTAAAATCCTTAAGGGTCTCCTTACGATTGATCCCCCGTTTTTTGATCTTAGCCTCTCATCTTCTACAAGGGGTCACTCATTAACTTCGTCATCTAGATTCTCGACTTTATTGTAGACGACACTTCTTTGCCCTGCAGGTTGTATCGGCGTGGAATTCTCTTACTGAGGAGGCTTTTTCTGCCTCCACGGGTAGTGGTTTTCGACGGTGCTTAAGGACCTTGCCCCTTAAGTAGTGTTGACCACGGGTGGGTTTTTCTACACAGGGGTCTTGGCCTTGTCGTAATGTTGTCATTTACATACCCTTAACTTTGGTATTGGGATTAGTGGTTCCCAAACCCTTCCAATCACTATACCACCATTGGTGGTTAAATCATTATTACATTATTATTATACTACTTTCAAAGGCCAACCCTTTTTGGAAACTTGGCGGCTTCTTTTACACCAGTTTTGGCTTTGGGTGGATTACGTTTACATCAACAATCCTAGAGAAGAACTGCAGGTCCACCATCTTTAGTTGGTGTTTTTGGCAGAAAAACCTCCTCGAACAGCCGACGAGCTTGAAATTTCCATCAGTGATGTCAACCGTGGGATCGGGGTATTAATGGCGCATCTAGGGACAGGTCATTGTTTATCTGGGAAAGGGGGAGGGGGAAGAAATTGGAGTGTTGGAGGTGTCAGTTATTTTGAACCGTCTTGGGAACGATAAATTCTTAGGCCCGGCAAGGAAGGTCACAAAAAAAAAACAGAAAAAACTGGCAGAAATGTCATTTTGAAACTAAAAAAATGACACTTTCAGCAGTCAAAGTCAAAATGTCTGAAAATGCCTCATCTCCTGCCCCCGTGATGTGAGTGTTCACAAGGGTTTGAAGCTGTCAGTATCATTGCCTAGTGTAGTGTTCTCAATTCACTTTCTCGAAAAGCTTTGTCTCCTGGTTCCTTGTCTTCCAGATTCTGACTATGTTAGGGGTGTGGGAACACAAGCATCCAGTAGTTCATCATACTTATGGTTTGAAACGTGACAGAAGATGGGTGTAAGCAACATTGGTGTTTTATGTAACATTTTTTAAAACTCAGCCTTGTCCTTTCGTTAAAAACTAGGGGACGTTTTCCTTGCAACTAGCGGCAATTTGTTGGTTTACAGGAAATCAGCTGCAGATAGTTTAAATAGGCATACAAAAAGCGCATTTTTATTGTGGGGGGGGGGGGTGACATCATTTTTGGACCTTGACTGGGAGGTGGTCAAGATTTCTTCGTGGTTTTGAAGTGTCATCGAAAATTTAACGGTCTCATTTTCATTTTCTCCGCCTCCTTCCTTAGACCCATCTACGGTATTGCGGCTTCAGTGCTGAACTGTCTAATGAGGACAGTGCTCTAGTCGAAAGAGGTAATTTTACGCCTCATGATGTGGTCTGAGGGCAATTTTACGCCTCATGAAAGTGCCCTCAGACCGCATTAAGACACTCATGACATCATTTGGGGTAAATGAGGATATTGTCACATCGATCCTTGTGTAAGAATCATATCAATTCTTGTGGTTTCTGAACTTCCATTCAATGTGTTTGAAAACCTCCAACCATTAAAACTTATCATTGTTGGAGACAATTTCGTACCTCCAATATGCTGTAGTTTTGCCTTGCTCCCAGCCGAAGCCTTGGCACCAGAAGGAGAGAGGGACAATTTTGCTAGGCAATTCCATTCGGAAGTTCCTAGGATCTTTTACATGCCACAATCGACATGAGCACGAGGCATCACAGGGCCATTCTCTTCCCGAAAATGCCAGGGGTGGATGAGGTCAGGATCGAACCAGGGAACTGTATCACATGAAATGGTCGTGCTAACCATTAGGCTATCTTGCCCCACTTGGCGTTGTTGTGCTTGCTTCAGCAAAGTTCCCTGGGAACCTTAATGAAGCCTCCCGAGTGAAACGAAGGTGAACACAACCGAAGGCAAGACAGAGCAGATCAAGCAACACGAAGATGTGGATAGATGCAATACGTGCTTGGCTGCAAGCGTCGACTGAAGGGCGACATGCGGACGAACGTGCCAAAGTTCCGGAAAGTAAAACAAACGACAAACGGAGAGTCAATGATGGTGATGAGCTCTTCGACTTGAGATGAAGGCAAACGCAAGCAAAGCCGTAAGATGCAATGTGTGTATAACTGCAGACATTTTGACTGTAGGGCGAGATGTGGGTGAATGTGCCTTGCTCCCAGCCAACAGTAGGCAACTTGAAAATCAACAGTAGGCGAAAATCAACAGTAGGCGACTTGAATTTGTGAGGATATCCTATTCTCACAGCGCTCCATCCACCGGTGCGCTGCTGCACTTTTCACTCGTTGGCCGCCAGGCGAATTCCGGTCGAGGCAGTTGAAGATGGCTCCTCAGGGCTGTTTACACTGAATAAAGCAAGTACAAGGATGAACCGTTTCCTTCCTGAATCCTCGTCAAAACACTCCTCCACGAACCCTACATGTGGCATACAAACAGGTGAACAACACGCGTATCATTTAAAATATCGGTTCTTGTTTATAGTGACTTTTGGGGGAGTGTTTTTGCGGCAATGCAAGCAGCCGTAAAAATTCTCAGATGCGGCAAATGCTAGGGGAAAAAAAAGAAGAAACGATCACATTGAAAACCGCTACAGGTGAGTGTAGAGCGTTCTTGACTTGAAGTGAACTGAACCGTGTTGAATTCATTTTACGCGATTACGCATGTTTTACTTCGATTATGCATGTTTACCAAAGATAATTTTACAGTGGGTTCACAGAATGAATCACTATTCGGGCAGACGTATGAAATCGGCTGGCATAAAGCTCTGGGGTGCAGGTCGCAACATGGCATCATTAATGCATGGCAATAATACAAATTCTACACACGATGTTTGCAATACGGCAGTGACCACAACCAAAACTGCCTTCCGTAGCTTTGCAATCGGCCTGTCAATTCACAAGGCATCCAACTTTTCAAATTCCAGGTCACGAACATCCCACAACAAATTTCAGTTTCATTAGCGAATTGAACTACTACATGCGTCTGGTGGCGCATTCCGGTGATAGAGAGAGAACACCAACTGACGCTGAGCAGCGCATCATCGAAGCTTGTTGTTCGCTCCCAACAAAAAATCGAAAACTGCAATTTTGTTTGCATTAATCGAGAATCTGAACGTGTGGAATTAAAAACTGACATTGACAGCAATGATTTGGGATGTCGAATCAATGGACGATTTGGATGAAAGCGAACGCAAAACCTACTTTGCCGAAGGCTACCGTTGGGTATCACGAACAGCGTTCCAGCATCACCGATCATAAAATGGAAAAACGGCTCAAAAAGAGTTTACCCCTACGGCAAATTGGGGCCAAAACGCATGTGAAAGATAGGATCGAACTACGCACTTCTGTCTCAGGAACAGAAGTGGGTGACAACAGGCGATACTACTGGGACCCTCAGACAATACTGAATCCTGCCTTACATTCATTTCACAGTCCACAATGGCGAAGTAATGATGGATTTTGAAGACCTTAGCTCAGTTTTAGACGAGGGAACAGAGGCTGGCAGTCCCTTAGTTGTGCCAAAAAGGTTGCAGAAATTTATCTTCTGGAGCTTGCTTAAAGGGCAATTACATCCATTTTGACATGCATGTTTGACTTTTGGATCACTTACACAATAACTAAACACAAGAATTGCG
>JAHWFP010144695.1:0-10388 GCA_023313725.1 Lithobius niger
GTGGACACGAAAAAAAAATTGAGGGGAGCCGTTACAAAATTAGATGAAGATTGCTGGGGGGGGGGGGAGGGGATTGCTATTAGGGATAGTAATTTTTTAATTTGAATTTGTGTTTTGAGTGCAACATAACAGAGTATATGTATAGTGTAAATATTGTTGTTGTCACTCTAACGTAAAGTGGGGAGAGTTGTAGTGTCTGGTGGTTCACCCTGCCAGCACTACATATTAGAACACTGGGCCTAATATGTATTAACCAATGATTGTATAATTATGCACCACTCCCATGGTTCATCACTGCCCCTGTCTAAAGCCTGGGAGCTATATCAGTGTCGCTGCCCAACACGTTACCTAAAACGAACTAGTCTAGTCCACATTACGAACCAAGGCACATAGTGGCGGATTTAAGGAAACTAGCTGTACCCCGGCGCAACATACGCCGATCTAGCTGGTTCCCGAATACCTAAGAAAAATACTTTACCGGTCAGAATGAAATGAAAACGGCGCCGGCACCCCCCCCACCGGGGTATCCCCCCCCCCCCCCCCGTATCCTCCTGCCTCCCTCCCCCATATTCTCCATCCTGCTCCCCTTCCCTTTGAACCCCTGCTGTTTTGTTTTCTTAGGGAAGTAAATGTCTTTTTTCAATGGAGGACGAAATTAATATTTAATTTGTTTTGTGACTGATTGTTCACATTGTCGGGCACTCGCTGTTTTTCTTTGCCACCGTGGCAAGAATGAACCTGCTAGCCCTCTTGCTAATTGTTTCAGGCCACATCCTTGAAACTAGGGCCTGAGGGCCTGAGGGCTTCGGGCAGATGACCAGGAGTGGTTAACGCTCGTTAAACCCTTTGAACCCTTTGACCTTGAAACTATTCAACTCGGCTATAATAGCCAGCATTATGGAAGCAGTAGTTCGTTTGTTACAGATTGTTACACGCATTCTAACACACACACGCACACATATGATGAATTTGCTCAGTGCCATCCAAGCCTATTATATATACAGATAGCGTCGGGGGGGGGGGGGGGGCAAAGCCCAATAAGGCCCCCTGCCATCCCGAAATTCAGAGAATTTTTTTTTTTTTTAGCTAGCTGAAACTACTAGCAACGTCATTTGTTATTGGTTTCATTTTATTGCTGATGGCTGAGAAATGGAGGCGCTTTTTGCCGTGAAGGCCCGTTTACGTTGAGCCCGGGTGAGGCGGGGGCGCCCCCCTCTGTTTCCCCTCCTCGTTAAATCCGTCCCTGATGCCACATCACAATAACCGTTGAGTACTCCTCGTTCCACGGTTGGAGTTCAAAAAATTATAGTTCTCTGTGACGCTGCGTTCGCGTGAACTCTAATGCGTTTTTATCTGTGTACCTTCACAGCTGTAAGTGTGGTGATACGAGCTCTAATGCTTTATTTTAACGGGTAGAGCCCTCAACCGTTATGCCTTTGCGGACGTAGTGCTTGAACAGTTATGAGTGTAGCAAGTGAGCTATCCCGTAACGATGCGTTAGTTATTCATCCAAGGCTTTATCATCAGCAACAAGGGCAAAATTTGAATTAGTTTTTTGGATCACCGACGTAGATTACATGTAGACGAAAGGGAATTTTCCTTTTCGAACTCCAAGTTTGAAGCCAGGGGTTGAACCACAGCCAAAGATTAGAATGTGGTCACTCACTGGATCTTCTCATGCATGATCCTGGGACCATTACCCTCACCGCCTGGGTTCCCGACTTCCGGTAATCCTTTAAGAGTTGCGCCAAGTTTGAGCCCTGTGAGTTGACATAGGTTGTACAGTCAAGTCCAATTTTAAAGTATAATGTAAACTTGTTCTTTGGTCGAGTCTATAAAATAAGTAAGTATGTTGATATCGAATTAAGAGTTAGGTTCAGTAGCTTTGTTTTAGTAGCCCGCACGCCCCTCAGGGAGCTGGCAGGGTAGAAACATACCAAAAGATGTTTTCCTCTGTGCTGGCTCCCTCTGCCGAAGCAAGGGAACATGTTTATTGACAAAACAGAAACTGACCCCCCCCCCCCCAAAAAAAAAAAAAAAACATTTGCCATTGCCACCTACATCTAGGGCGGGCACTGGGTTTCTATACATAATAGATAGTATTATGTATATAGAGAGGTGAGTTAAAAAAAAATAAAGGCTGGCACACCAAGAGTATTTTTGTGACGGTTCCCTGTGGGTTTAGCGATTGTCAATGGACAGTGTTGTGTTACTTAACTTGGAATTCGTTGCTTCACGTTGCGCATTGTCGCAACGTGGAAATGATTGTGTTTCAACCAGTAAAACAATAATTTACAATAATAACAAAATTTAATTTTTTCAGGTTGATAGGAAAACATGCAGGAAATTAAGTGTTGCGGTTAGGCGTTTTTTTATTTTTTTTTTATTTTTTTTATTTGTAGTGTTGTTGTTGCTGATATCAGGGAGAAATCCCTGCTGGGAGCCTTGTGTTGGAACTGACAAAAGTAGTTACTTTAAAATTTGTCAAATCACTGTGTAAAGTTACGGTTGGCGCCAACCTCTTGTCAAGAACCTCTGCTACCAGATCAGTATATTTTTAAGAAGCACGTTTTCAAGTTTCGGCTCCAAAAATTCCGAATTTGCCTTAACCTGTTGGCCAAGCTGTGCAATGGTTAGGGTTGTAGCGAGGGGGGGGGGGGAAGCTAAATTGTATAAACTAAATTGTATTCGTCTTTTTGCACTTTGGTTTCATTTCTTTCCATTTTGCTTTCGTTTCTTTTTAGTTCGCTTTATAGTTGACAGAGAATTTTACAAATCTTAAAGTCGAAGCAAATTGAACGGATAATAATAAACGTAATTTACAGTAAATAAATTAAGATACAGGTTTAAAAACATGTTAAATTAATGATTTACTATTCACAGTAATACCAGCTAATATCCGCAAATTACTACAGCTAATACAAAAAATTACAAAAATTGCAAAAAAAGCTGGTGGTATTACTGTAACGCCACAACTGCTATAATAATAATATTACGTAATATTTATTACAAATTTAATAAATAAATAAAAATAAGTTAAGCGCTCGAATATATTACAGACAGAAAATACACTGAACCACATTGCCTTTTTAAAATGTCGTTCAATTTAGCTATAGCAAATTGTGGATATTAGCTTGTTTTACTATGTATAGTAAATCATTAATTTAATACATTTTTAAACCTGCATCTTAAATTAATTTACTGTAAATTATGTTTAGTTTTATCCGATCGATTTGCCTCTACTTTAAGATTTGTAAAACCATCTATCAACTAAAGCAAACTGAAAAGAATGAATGCAAAATGAAAGGAAACGAAACCAAAGTAAAAAGAACGAAACCAAATTTAAAAAAAACCCTGTAAATTATTCTTAAGTTATATCGTAATATTCGAACACAGTAAAATTTCTTCTCCGCGTGCTGTTAAGTTGAAAATGGTAAGAATAATATAAAGGTTGGAATGAACAAAAATGACTGGTTGGTGGTAGACTACAGAAACGAAACTAGGTCCTATTTGTAATTAAATCACTAGCTTTTCATGCTTAAAAGGATCCAGCGGTCTTCTAAGGTCTCTTTTCGACTTATACCACGATCCCCCGCCCCTTCTCACCCAAGACAAAGGAACAGTTAAAAGAAATTGCACACAAATAGATGAAAAAAAAAAGTAATTCACTAAAGAACTAGCCGAGACACATAGAAAAGCACTGTATTTAGTAGGTAACTTCTTGAATGAAAGGAACGTGCGATCATGTTACCTTTTATTGATAAAGGTACCTGCAAGGCGCTTCCTGCCTTGCAAAAATCAGTTCCTCCTTGCAAATATCAGTCCCTCTCTTTAGTGTAATATTCCTTCAATTCCACTTCGCATTTGTGTGTACCTTTCTATGCAAACTGGTTGATGATTTTCCACAGGAATGTATTTTCCTTCAAAGTAATATTACAGCCAAGCACAGGATCGCCTGCCATTTTTCCTATGACCTTGCATGAGGCTTCACTAGGGCCGAAAAGATGGGATAGTGTATGTGTGTGTTGGGTGGGTGGGGAAGGAGGGGTGGAACCCCTGTTCATAAGTATATGCGCCCAACCCTTCCGAATGTCAATCTAGTAGCAGTCGCCACTTGGCCAGTAAACCTTACAAAGCACTCGCCATTTCACAATTTCTACTCGCCACATACCAAATACGTCTTGTATGATGAAAGGTTTCTCCAACGTATGCATTAAGAAAATTGTGCAATTTTCTGAAACTCCAGTATTAATGCAGAAAATCCAGTTATATAGCCCTTATAAATCTGAGCACAACGCCGCAAACCGTTCGTCTCTAACTTATACGGTTCCAGAGATACCCCATTTTTAGTGGCATGCTCTGCAGCTAGTCGCCATTTTGGCGAGTAAGGCTAAATTCCAAGTCACCAACTGTTGATTTCCACTCGCCAAATGGAGTGCGCCGTATGCGCCGTAGCAAAAATTTAAAAAAAGTTCGTTTCATTTTGTGGTTAATCGACCCCCTCTCAAGCCAACTTTCTGTATCTGCCCTTAGTCAGGGCATGAGAAATAGAAATGTCGGAAACATATTGTTTAAAGTCTGAAAATATCTAAAAATCCGTTAGCTTCCCCGGACCCCACTGGGGCAGCTCACAGCGCTCCCCCCGACCCCCAGGCGGGGTGTGGTGTGGGGCCATTTTTGCCCTCTCCCCCCCCCCCCCCCCCCAACAAAATGCCCTTCGCTACACCCCTGGCAATGGTTTCGTGGCGCAGCTGTTCAAAATGAGAGAAGTCTACACTCATAGGCTATCATTTGATTCATATACTTATCGCTAAGTTCACTTAGAATGCTTCCGTAAGATGTGTGTGACAGCTTATCCAAAACACAAAGTTTGGACTTACTCTTATTTGGGCATTGTTGCAACTTGCCCAACTTCGCACTAATCGTCTCACAATTAATATAATTTTCAAGTCTAATGATTCCAGAGGCTGATCTGAAACACTCCAATGCAGCATCTAGATTTGCCAAAGTACCTTCCCTAACATAAGTGGAGACATTAGAATTCAAGTTGTTACCTTATTTGAATTTAAATTATTGTCACCTATCTTTTTTCCTGTAAATGGTCAAACAAATGCTACACAAGTACCCGCCTCCAGCCATGGTCAGCTGCTTAAAGGTACATACCTCCCAACGCCATTATTCTCGATCCACCACATCAAGTACTAACCCAAAGGTCTATTTGCTTACCGTTAGTCAATCCCTTGCTAAAAATCTGTTTTAAAATATGGCGTCTGGAAATTTTCTGTTGAATATCGGGAACTATATTTACTGCATCCTGCAATTATATGTTCCTTTGCACGCTTATAATAACCATGACGTTTCATCTCTGGTGCGCAACTGCGCATGTACTAATTTTTAATCGTTTGCTAATAATTACCATAAGATCAAAAATCTAAAAGACTAATGCGATAAAAATTATTTATGCCTGTAGATCGCCGAAGAAAAATTATAGCCTAAGATACTAACCTAAAATATTATAAAGTGTGAGAAAGTGCTGCGACGTGCGACGTACGTCGCTGAAAAATCCGGGCAGCCGCTGAAAATAATCGCGGTCAAATTTTTTTTTACCGTAAGCAGCACTTTTTTAGGTATATGCGGAAACGATGATAATTTTGCTAAATATTGACAGATTTTACGTTCAAATACACCATTTTAACCCTTTTTTCGCCAGCTTTCCAATGGTGCAAACCACAAGTCACTAGCTCCACCCGTTCTACTGAAGTTATTTGTAAAAAACAATTTAACTTACATTTTTAAACAAACGTGAACACATATACCCTGTGTTTGTGAAGTTTCTTATTTTCACCATGTCAGTTTTAGCATCTGAAGCAATACATGAAACTTGGGATCTGTGATTTGGAATATTTGTATGAAAAGACTTGGGGGGTGGCGCGGGGAGGGGAGAGAAGGGAGTTCACCTGATGGTACTTTGAAAGTGTGAGCACGTCTGATATGTGAGTTTTTGTGAAAAGGAGTGGCCCTGCAGGTTACAGGATTATAAGGAAATTTTTAAAATCAGTTTTAGTTGCCATATACGGTACTTATTTCTACAAGCATTTAAAAATTGTTACCGGGGATAAAGTAATGGGGAAAATTTATAGAAAGGTTTTTAATGATTTTGATGCTTCAAAAGAAAGGTTAAAAATTGCCACTTCAAAGGGCTTGTTTCTTTCAAAAATTACAACACCGGAAAAATTAACCCTGCAGAAAAATGTTTAAGTTACAAAGCTGCATCGCAGAAAGCTTTGGAACATTATAACACTGGGGTGACGCTACATTCTTTCACTTGATGCTGTTTCGAATACTATCTCAATTAGTGGTCGACCGAAACCAAGTGTTTCACTTTCGGCCAAAACCGAAACTACTACTGAAACCAGTTATTTAATTTCCGCCGAAACCGAATTCATTACCGAAACTATAGCAATTCAATTTCGGCCGAAACCGAAATCTCTACCGAAACCGGAACCAGAAACTAACCTGAATAATCTCAATTTTAATAAGTAGGCAAAAGCAAGGATAAAATAAAAAAAATCTGAGTGTATGATTTTTCGTAGACAAAGTCTAGATAGGAAAGCACAACCCGAATTAACCAATTCCCGCCCTGCGGTGAGCAAATCCATGTACGCCCTCTCACCACCCCCCCCCCCCCCCCCCCCCCCCAAAATGTTTCAGAATTAAAAAAAAAAAAACTGTCAATGAGGAAAGACTTCTAAACTTTGTGTTTCCTTTTTTTTTTGGTCAATAGTCTTGTTTTAATTAAATAACCATTAATTTGTGTTGGCGAGGGAAGTCCAGAGCACTGGAAAAGGGCTTCATTGAATAAGTACAAGCTTTGCTTGAAAACATAAAGAGAAATAAAAGCATAAATTCCCTCTAGTGCAACGAAACCATAATTAGATTGAATTTGGATTGAAAAATATTGTTTTATTGATTAGCGTGGGCATGGCAGATGCAAGTAGGATCTGTGATGATGCCCTAGTTCGTTCCTAGTCTGCAGCCTAGTTAGTCTACGGAAAGTGGCTTCTCCTGGGAGATGGAACTTGGTTTCGGCTTCACCGAAACTGCAGCATATGATTTGGCAGGAACCATAACAAATCAAACCGGTTTCGGCCGAAACCGAAACTGACCTATAACTTCATGGCTGAAACAAGAACCAAAACCGAAACCGGAAATTTGCCGGTTACGGTGCCGAAACCAAAACTGAAACCCGGTCGACCTCTAATCTCAGTTGGCCTTGTAATCCTATGCCGAGTGTCGTGAAATGGTGCGATAGTAACATGCGCATGTGGCGATCGGCACGTGGCCGTTATAAGGCAGGCCGGATGTGCCTTTAATGTTGGGATAGTTGCCAGAGGCAAGCCTGATACGATTTTCGAATAAAATTTACCTAAGATGTTCAGTGATTCCTTGTACATACGGCAAAGAAAAGTACCCGCCTCCAGCTATTGAACTTAGATTCCTTGGAATTACGACGCTTGAAAGCGGATCTAACCCTAACTTTCAAGATTTTAAGAGATTTCCTTAACACTGATATCCCTCTCTTCGAATTGTCCATGACGAGACATACACGTGGGCACATATTTAAATTAAACAAACCGGCAGCGCAATTAGAGATGCATAGATCATCATTTGCAGTAAGGGTAGTAAACCCATGGAACTCGCTCCCTTCAAAAGTGGTAACCGCAAAAAATGTTAACACTTTCCGGCCCCTCTTAAATGAGGTAGACCTTAAATATTTTCTGAAAAGACCAGAATATACATGACCCACTGAGAAAAAAATAAAATGTCTATTTAAATCCACTATATTTGCTCTCCATGCTAATGAAAAAACAATTTTAATACAAAGGGAACAGTATAAGTAGCCGACAACCCTGCTGCTTTTATCGCACTTCTTATGAGTGCCGAACTACATTTTTTATTTTTATATTAGGTTTGACAAATGGCTTTGGCCAAGCTTTACGGTGCATTATTTTATTGTTGTATAAGAAATACTGACAATGATACCTGGCATTGCAGCCATTGCCCCTCACTTGTCCCTCACATTTGATGATGCCATCGGGGACCATTGTGTCCGTGGTAGGTCTAACCTTGGTGGTAAAGCATTCGTAACCCCAACCTACTTCCATCAACCCTTCCTCTACAGCCGAGATAGACTTCTTTTTAAACTTTTTAAACTTTGTAATTTTAATTTTTAATTTTAACGTTGGATGGCAGTTAGGAGACCACCAGGTCCTTGCCATTCCGGTTGCGTTTGCAACAAACTATTTTATAATTAAATTTAGTACTATTATCTAAGGCTTTAGAAATAAATCTGGTGACTTATTTCTAGGGATAGCTGTTTTCAATGCACTAGTACTCCAAGGTGTACTGGATTTCTGCATCTAAGATGCTCTTGTTTGCAGTACGGTATGTTTAAAAATTCTTTTAATTTCTCCAATGACCACATTCTTTCAATAGTGCATATCAGTATAAGAATTAAAATCGATAGTTCTTGTCGTCTGTATTGGCTGTACGATAATGCATGAATTGAGCACAGGAGTCCAGGCACAGACCCAAGCTCCTATTAATGCTGGCACCTCTACCAGCGGGACCCTGGCCCCGACCTCAATCCGGATCCTAGCCAGCAATGCAAACCTGCAACTTGGCTGGCTGTCCATGCGACCTCTCCAAGGTCATGGGAAGTCTGAAAACTCATTTTCTTTTCTTTTTAACCCATTAGATCAATCTTATAATTAAGTTTTGACTTTCTTATCTTAATACCATACGTTCAATATCCAACACCAGTTCCTGTAAGGAAGCGTATATAAAAAAAAATCTAGTTGCTTGTTAAAGTGGCACTATCACCGATTGAAATGCGAACGAAAATACCGTGGCGCCATCTAAAAAAAAAAAAATCAGGGAAAAATGTCAATATTGGTCTGGAAAAACCGGGAAAAATACGGGAATTTCTTCATGAAGTTTTGAACACCACCCTGTTCAAGTATTTGGTATTCGGCCAAATATTGACTTTGGCCAAATAACGATTTTCGGTATTTGGCCGAATACTGATTTTGGTGTAATAGTGATATTCGGTATTCAACCGAATGGTATCAAGATTTGTTGGTATTCGGCCGAATATTTTTTTAGTATTTATTTATGCAATGTAAGAAAAGAACGTTTAGCGAGTCATTTAGTTTTTTGGTTTGTGAGTAGTTGTCTTCTGACATTCATAAAAGATGGAAAAATGATCAAATACGTTTGATTTACAGGTATTCGGCAGAGCATTCGGTTCAGTGTTTGGCCTATTCTGCCATTATTCGGCATAGGACCGAATAATTCGGTATTCGGCCGAATTTGTAAATTTTTTGGTGCCGAATATTTGGTATTCGGTGTTTAGCAAGTTAAGTATTCGGTTGTATAGTCGGTATTCGGTTATATATTCGGTATTCGGCAAATTTTGTATTCGGTGCATCACTAGTGTTTCTCCCATGTAAATGGCCGCGCACCCATTGCATGGCACTGCATAGATACACTGTGTGTTTTGGGGCACCCAGCTGCTATCTCTTCTCTTTTTGGTGCACGAGAAGGGATATTTCTCTGGCGATTTTCGGTTTTAGACTTTTTATTCTGGTGGTGGCCTTGATGCGGATGTTGTATTATAGTGGGGTGATAGCGTTTCTATCGCGTGCTCCTTGTCCTGTGTTGTGTTACTGTTCGATTTGGAACGAGCATCTTATTCAGAATTGTGTCGCTCTTGAAGTAGGTGGAAAACATTATTTTCGGTTAGGATCCTTTGAAGTTTGTTACAGTAGTAGTGGAGGTATGCGAGACCTGCTCGATGTTGCTCGCTTTTTATTGATGTTGTAGATTTGGAGTCGTATCCTCTTTTCGTTTGTTGTGAGTGCTTTCTGTATGGCTTGGTTGAGAAAGCGTCTGGGGTATTTCACTTTCGCTTTGTCGAAGTGTGGAAGTGCTGTTTGGTAGTCTGTTGACCTTTGAACGAGTCTGTGCATTTCATTTTCAGCTATGGTTCGGAGTTGATGTGGTGAATGTCCGGAGGTATATTGTATTTGTATTCCTCGGTTGGTTGCTGACTCAATAAAAAGCTAGCAACATCAAGCAGGTAAACAACCGATCTTCACGAAATAAAAAAAAACTATGCTTGCTTGCCAAGCCAATGAACTCATTCTTTGAAAATGTTAGCATCGGTCGCTTGCGAAAAATTTCTCTCTCCCATTGCTAGACTAGGCTCATTAGTTTCATCATGATGGGGCGCAATGCGGGGGTAAGAGGCTTCAATCGGGGGATTATAGCTCCAATTTCAGCTAGACAAAGGAGAATGAAATTAATTCAACACTTTGTAACTGTAG
>JAHWFP010144698.1:4117-27981 GCA_023313725.1 Lithobius niger
CCCCCCCCCCCCCCCCCCCCAATTACTTTGACCCGGTGTCAGCGGCTCACAACCCTTCTGTGGTGGAACATTGTCCTTTTTTACTTCTACTATTATATTTTTTAAGATTGACAATTGGTTTTGGCCAAGCTTTAAAACTAGGATACAATTTTTTTTTTAATTTTTTAAGTAACATTGACATTGGTACCCGGCTTCCCCAACCCCCTACATTTGTCCCTCACGTTTGGCGATGCCATCGGGGACCATTGTGTCCCTGGCAGGTCTAACTAAGGTGGTAAGGCATTCGTGACCCTAGCCCATTTCCATCAACCATCCTTTGCAGCCGAGCCAGCATTTTCATCGTATACTTTTTCCTTTTGTAAATTTTTAAATTTTTTTTTTTTTTTTTAGTCTTAACATCGGATGGCAGTTAGCGACCACCAGGTCCTTGCCAGTCCGGTTGCGTTTGCAACAAACTTTTATTATTATTATTATTATATTGGCTGCAGTTTAACGACCAGTTGGTTGCTTTTTGCAACCTATACATTGACTGTAGTTTAGCCATCAGTTGGTTGCTCTTTCCAACCACCTTATTAGTCGCAGTTCAGCCACCAATTGATAACTTTGTTTATACCTGCTTAATTGTCAACCTGTTGTGTAGACGTCAGTTGATGTTGTGTTTCCAGGGTATCATTTTGTTTAGTTGTTACTTGCTTGCATTTTTCCTACCAGCACGCCAAAATAAGATTACAAAATGCAACCAACTTGAGTTTGCAGTCACATGAAACCAACTTTCTACTACTTTTTAACCAAAGCTACCAGAAAACATCCAGAAAACTACTAATTTGCACACAAATATTTCTGTAAGGGTAAATTATACAGAATGAGCGTAATTAAAAAAAAAACGTGACCGGACGTGGCGTCAACTTGTGAGCCCCCCCACTTACCCCTGTGACGTCATTGCCTCACTACCCCATGCAACGTCATGACCCACACCATCCCACCCCTTGGGATGACACCGCTCTCCGCCAGTTGGAGTATGTAAATTCTATCAAACTTAACGTAAATTATATGAGATGAGGGTGTTTTTTATAATGGCGGATCCCCTTCCGCCACATACACATGACTAGAAGTGGTATCACCTTGCAGGTTCCCTCCATTTCGTCACGTGACCCCCACCCCATGGGACATCACCCACTTCCCAGCCTGGGTGTGTAAATTCTATCAAATTTCGTGTAAATTCGTGTGCGCTCTCCCGCGTGACGATATTTTCCCCCACTTGTGTGGACCCTCCCCATGTGTCTCATTACCCCACCCCCACAAACCAGAAATGATGATGACATACCAACCCACAAGGCGACCCCCCTCCTCCACTTGGGATGCATAATTCGGACACATTTTAAATAAATTCTGCTTGATCTGATGACAAAAATACGTCAATCTTTTTACAATTAACTAGCGGAGTCGCTCGCTTCGCTCACTCGTTCCGTGTCATCTCGCTGTGCTCGTTCGTGCTGCAACTCTTATTTATGCTGCTGACAGACATTCCACAACTAAAACGATCAAGCAAATGATCAGAGTGCAGTGCGCGTTTCGTAACGCTTCAGTTCATAAACAAATTAACTAAACAAAAAACAGCTGCACCGTTTACAAAACCATCCCCCTTCTGCCATGCGCCTAAACTGCCAATGAGCCAGGAGGCGAGACACACGATTTTTACCCCAGTCGGCCTTGGCTTGCAGAATACGCTCGAGGCGCTTTCATGCTAAAACATGTTGCTGACAGACATTCCACATCTAAAACAATCAAGAAAATGATCAGGATGTAGCACGAGTTTTTCTTAAGGTTTCAGTTCATAAAAACACGATATTGTAATCATAAATCACTCCAACGGTCTGGTCATCTAATAGCTACATGCTCCTTTTGTTCAGATTCTCAGCCATAATACCACTGGCAACAGTAACAGTACTAGACTACGCGTGCTACGTGGCGTAACAATCATGAAGCATCCTCATCCAACCTGATTCCCGTTGCGTACTGAATGGAGTGTGTAACGAGTGTTCAAGTTGTAACTTACCTTTGCATGCAATCCCTTGTCACAAGGTCGTCTGGGAGAGAGGATGTGTGTTTCGTTTCCCGGCTCCAGGCCACTTAATTCAACACCGCTGAAACTTATTTTACCAGAGCCTCGATAAAGGCATTTTCTTTCTGGCACATGCATGAACTGGCCTTGAGCCAGGGGATGAGACACGCTATTTGTAGCCCAGTTGGCCTTGGCTGAAGAAGCCAGTCCCTTTCCGGCACGCGATTGAACTGTGAGTGAGCCAAGTGGCGAGGCATGCGATTTGTACCCAGCCGGCCTTGGCTTGAAGAAGCCATCCTCTTTCTGGCATGGACCTAAACCTACAATGAGCCAGGAGGCGGGACACACAATTTCTTCCCCAGTAGGCCTTGGCTTGAAGAAACCTTATCCATCCCCGCTGCAAGGCGGTTTCAACGCTGTAACACGTGAGTTGCTGCATGCTTGAACTAAACATGCTTGGTAATTTTATCATGCATACTCCTTTGTGCCGCTCTTGGTATAGATTATTTTTTTATTGCCACGAAAATATCTCGTAGCAGTTTATTTTAGATAGCAGTTTCCCCCAATGGAGCTCTATATCCCTAGCTTGAAAGTTGGTTTCACTGCCGGGCTCGTATCTTGCTGCGCATGACAGGAACTGGGATCGCCTATATAAGCTGAGCGCAGCCGCTGAGGTCGTTGCTTCGGAGCTCTATTCACCATGCCAAGAAGAGGATCGGGTCATTCTTCCCAGTCTAGGTTCCCCTTACTATCTATTGATGTTAAGGGTGTGCCCAGGGTATCCTGGCCGAGGTGCCCTGCCAGCGTCCACAGCGAGCCGCACGATTCCAAGCGATCCACTGTCTGGAACGAGTTCACGAGCCGCTTTCGCCCTTCCTTCCTCCTACCCGCCTTCATGGCAAGTGGATTGAAGGGAAGGAGGGGGCGGATCACCGTCTATACTGCTATCCGCTCCACATCCTTCCGGACCGACGCTTCATTTACCACTGGTTCTTGTTGTCGACGGTCCCTGTTCCATGTGAGGACCGCACCTGCTATTCTCCTGCCCCCTGCAGGCTGTGTCTCTCTTATGGTGGTATGTATGTTGCCTTCGTCTGCCTGGGCTTGGCTCGGTTCCCCTTGTTGCCGTGCCGATCCGCCACTGCTGGAATCGACAGCATCCGACCCGGGCCCCTTGGCAACCCTCTTCCGCCATGATTCTTCACATGTCATCTGGTACTGTGATTCCTCTACACGGCCCGTCGTCCCGATTCCATTCTGTTTGGACACCGGTAGGCCGGTACCGGGCCCCTGCTCCCAGTCCGGACCCTTTAGCAAGCTGCAATCGACTGCCTCCCTGCTCGCTACACCTATTTATTCCAAGGACTAGTGTTCAGTCTGATTCCGCTTCATATCACGCACAGCAAGGCTTGGACTGGACCTGTGCACCCAGCCTGGGCCCTTTTACGAACCACGTTCCTCCAGCCGTCTGCCTTCTTGACGTAAGTACGATGGTTCCTGGAGAAGATCGTCATCTTTACACGTCGAGGAACGACTCCGATCCGTCATCCATAACCTGAGCCCGTGGTCGGTTCCTCTACTACCCCGACCTACCGTTCCTGCACCGAAGATTTATCAGCGCTTCCCTAAGCAAATATTAGGACTCTGCAGAATCTACACTATAAAGGCGATTGTTCCTCACAGTAACACCATGCCTTTCACCATGCTTACAGAGATCTGCACGAGCCTCGATTCATCTACCGATCCTTAAGGAACGCGCAGACCTCAACATCGCTTCCTCAGTCATGATTCTTTCTTTTGTCCGAGATTTGCCCAAAACAAGCAAATCCGTGTACCGATTCCTCAACACTAGATCCGCCGTGCAAGCCGCCGGTCTGCCTTCGCTTCATACTACGAACATCAAGGTTCAGACTGGGCCCATGCACCCGGCCTGGGACCTTTCAAGGACTTCGTTCCGCCTTCCCCCTACCTTCTTAGCATGGATACATTGATTCCTGAAGGGGATCGTCAACTACCACCTTTCACCTCCGATCCTCTTAACACGTTTTCCAGTACCACCTGTTCCTGCCTACTGGGACTCGGACCAGGCCTTAACACCCGGCCTGGGTCCTCTTACGATCCACAACCTACTGCCTTTGTGACTCTGGCGAAACTACTGTTTTCATCGAAGGTTGCCTTTCCTGCTCCTACCGGCTCGCGCGATTCATACTCCGATATGGAACCGAGTCCCTACGCCCGGGCCCAGAAGCCTTAGCGGACCACGATCCACTATTTCCTTGCCTTCACAAGCACTACGGGTCCTTTCTGCCGATTAACTAATTAGCTGAGATGTTACCTCCATTCAAGCATTGACTAGGAATAGCCTTTATGCTCGGAAACTTGAGCTCCGGTTCGTTCTCCTCTTCATGAGTAAACAAGACTTTAGGCTCGGGCCCTGGCTGAGCCGGGCCCGGCACCGTTTTTCTGTGTTCCGTCCTCATTTTTATCCTTTGGGTTACGAATCTTTCGACCGTTCCTGGGTTCCAACTATGATTGCTTCGCCATTCTTCATTCCTGACTCAAGAATCCGGCCTAGGCTCATGGCCGGGCCTGGTTCCTTTTTTTTCAGCCCGCGTTTGGTTCCTTTTCCGCACCATGATGTTGCCTTCCCGGACTATGCTGGGAAGCTCCTTGTTCGATTCATCTTCGATTCCCTACCCTGTAGAACTGCAACACTACAAGTCTCAAGACGTACTTCGAGCCGCCTGCTTCGCCACCACACGATTCCGGCCTCTTTTACAAAACCTCCGGTTCTACAACCTTGCAATTACGGATGTGCACTCAAGTGCTTGATCGCAGGACTCGGTCCCAGTGCCCATGCCTAACACCTCAGTAGTAACAACATCATGTCGACATGTCTTAGAAAATCTCCTCCCAAGGTGTGTACCTTGGTGACCAACGGGCTGCATCCTTCAACGATTCCTGATTCCTATTTAATGACGATTCCTGATTCACTATTCCTGGCGATTCCTGATTCACCTGCTTCCTGAGTCACGACGAGTCCTGATTCCTGATTCATCAAATCCTTTGGTCCGGGTGGCCCATCACTATTCCTCTGATCCGCCACTATTCCTGGTTCCCTTCCTGACAAAGACGTTTTGACATGGTTCCCCTAGTTCGCCTCACGCTACCTTACCAGGTTCCTTCTTTTCTTCTTCAAGGAATTATGAGCATTGGATTCTAGGCTTACACTGCCTGTCTGGACCCGGTTCCTAACCAATGAAATTTACTCTGCTTCTTGCAGAAACTGGCATTGGCCCTGACAATACATAGGCCAGTTCCCAAAGAGGCTCGCCGTTTGGATTCCTGATCCCCCCGCCCCACCCCCCGACCCGAATTTTTAACACCGCTTCTGATTACCACAAAACCGGGCCCGACACCAGGCCGGGAGCCCTTTGCGGACCAGCCCTTCCTCCTCTTTATGGACAACCACAGCCCAGGATTCGGGCCCAGGCTTTCGACTGGGCCCGGTACCCTTTTTCTTCATCTAATCTCCGGTTCCTCATCTTTGGGCCAGAAATCTTTCAACCCCTCAATGTAACACAGTCAAAGCCGTTCCTCTTCCCATCGATTCCCTTTCTGCAGCAGAATGCCTTACCCTGCACACTCCGGCCTACGTTACCTACTGTTCAATACGCCTTCAACGCTCTCGGTCCCCCAGGACCGTAACCTCCTCCCCTCCGGACCTCCGACTGCGCATTACACCACCCAAACCGGGTCTACACCATGATGTCTCCTACGATCAGTTGGTTCCTGTTCCGTTCTGGCTCCTTCCCGGACTATGTTTATGCTGCTCCACCGAACTTCCGAGTATAATCCCTTTCCTACACGAGAGGCTTTAAGGACATGCCGTTCTGACCCTCCTGTACCAAACTCTGGACCTCTGTGGTCTGTCAGAATGGCATTTCATCCTGTCCATTCCTCAAGTTCACTCTGAGCAAGTTTTCCTCGCAACGGTTCCTGTCTTCCGACTGACTGCCTTCTGGATTCTTGTTCCGTGCCATCTTCCTATGATCCCACACCGCTCCCAGCATCATATCGCACAACATGCTCTTCTCGTTCTGGTACAACCTCTCCGACCTCTGCGTTTCCATTCGGATTATTCCTTCTCCACCGTGTGCTTTCTGACTACAGGCCTCACCGACACTCCCATAATGACACGCACGATTCCGCCTACACCCGATGTGTGGTCGCTTCCCTACCGGAATCCGTCTTGTGCATCTGCCGTCTTGTGCACGACTCCCTACCATGCCGGTTCCTACTCCCGACCTTTGGACCTTCTTCTGCAGCCTACGCTACGGTTCTATGATTCATCCTTGAGCACCATGTTCCTGTTTCTAGCTTCTTATGCTCTCGGTTCCACACCAGGATTACTTCATCGGTTCCAGTCCAAAGGTTACCTCATCGGTTCAAGTCTGTCTGCAGCAACTACTCGGGATGAAGTCTATCATCGCTTCCCGACCAAGGTAGATTGGCATCTTGTCTGTTTGTAATTCTACCTTCCCCTAGGTGTCGAACCGTCTGTTTCTACTCCTGGCATCTGCCGTTCCTGTGGCCCATTGTAATGAGGATCCCGGGTCCAGGTTGAAGAAACATTCGCTCGTATCGTGAGTACTCCGAACCTAGCCCGCCGCCTTTGTGACGAGGTCTGCTATGTAAAATAAGGTAATGGATATTTTCGTGGCTATAAAAAGACTAAAATACCACGGGCACCTGGTTAATTTTAGTTTTTGTTTGCCTGTACGAAAATTAACATTACCTTTTACCCACCCAAGCCTCCCCTCTGATGGATTAGGTTCATGGGGGTTGGAAGAAAGCTGCTGGGAATCGCTGCGATCCACTTATGTAGGCGATCCCAGTTCCTGTCATGCTCAGTTAAGGTACGAGCCCGGCAGGGGAGCCAACTTTCAAGCTAGGGATATAGAGCTCCATGGGTGGGGGGCTGCTGTGTAAAATAAGGTAATGTATAAAAAACAAATGTAAACTAAAATTAACCAGCTGTCCCTGGTATTTTAGTATTTTTATTCAAATAAATTTTGCTGGCTTTACTAGGGTTTCCTCGTTTTACAAATTTTAAGAATTTTTACTTAAAAGCCATCTCCTTCCCCGCTTCATGTGATGCTTTGAAACAGCAACCACATGTCGCCTATAATTTTTGACTAATATAAAAGATTTCATGCAAGGCGAAATCTTACCTAGAAACTTTGTGTTTACCACAATTAGGCTGGACTATTGCTGAGTAGAGCACCAGCTAATAGCACACTATTGATCGAATGTCGATGTTTTACAAATGCAAACGTGGAAATATTTCTGGCACCCTTTTCTGTTATCAATATATTTTGTTTAAATAGGCCCAATTTAGCATTAATCCGAAATGCAATTCCAACAGTCGGCCCATCAGTGAGCTGCGTGCACCTCATTCTTGAATGACAACTGTTTGGATTGCCAGCCGTTCTGCTGCTGACAACACTGCTGGCCCATGCAGCGCCTGTGGCGCAACAATTGTGGACCATCCTCTCAGCAGGAATATGTGATATTCCGAAACTAACAATCACGTTGAAAAATTAATTTCAACAATGATTCAAATGGTGTTTTTCGGTTTTTGCTAGAGCAAAATTTTTTTCTAGAACTTGGAAAATACGCCTAACGACATCCGAATTAATGTCCCGTCTTCTGAGACCTTTCTCACATTTGTAGCCTTCCCACTTCCGGTGGAGAAGACGTACATACAGGGTGGTCCACAAAAAACCGTCTAACAAACAAACAAACAAACCGACCGTAAGTTTTTAATGGTTACTAGCGGAGATTTCGTGTTGCAACTCGGCCACCAACATATTGCTTTTTTTTCCTGTTTTTACCTTGGTTTCCTAATTCCTCGCCATAAACGATCAAACAAGTTCCTTTTTATTTTCTACTTCTTCCTATTATTTTTATTTATATGTCAGTACACCACCAAGAATCACACATCACTTTTCATTTGTGTTAGTACTGCACTTTACATGGGTTTTCTTGTTTCACTTATTTTAAGATTTTTTATCTTTACGGCCACGCTCAGCACTGATTTTTCCATCGGCTTCTTATCACTTCACTTTCTGATGACCCCCTCACTAGGCGAAACAGCTGCAGTACATCAAGTGAAAATGCCACGGTTTGAATGTAAGTTAGGCCTACACATCATGCATCAGTAATCGAATGCAGATCGTGATGGGAATATCAATACATTGTTAAAACGGACATGCAGCAGTAGA
The DNA here is from genome assembly GCA_023313725.1 of Lithobius niger. Taxonomy (NCBI): domain Eukaryota; kingdom Metazoa; phylum Arthropoda; class Chilopoda; order Lithobiomorpha; family Lithobiidae; genus Lithobius; species Lithobius niger. Next base: position 12,467 of record JAHWFP010144698.1, read on the forward strand.
CGTTCCTAATTGGGGGGAGTCCCATTAGGTTCCTTTATGGCGAGATAAAACGAACAACAGACTGTAACTACGGCTGTGCTTAAGCCGCTACTGTACTCTGGCGCTTCAGTTGGGTTACTATGTCTGTTTACTTGTGGCCTAATTTGACTTTCGTACTTTTAGATCAAGCATAGCTATAATCTATGTCTCGAAGAGTGGTCGATAATTCTTGTCCGAAGCATGAGTAATTAAATTAGCTAAATATTCAGCTAATTAATACTGGAGTAGAAATAACGGTCGACTGGTTTCCAAAACAACGAAGTTTAGAGTATTTTAATTCCAAAAACAACTCAAAGTGGGTTTTTTAATCAAGTTTAAAAGTTACATAAGCAAGTCTCGGCTTACAACAATTAAGTAGAACTCGCAATTTAACGATTCAAGTTGAAGTGTTTAAAAGCTAAAGATAATAATTCCCAAGTTCACAATGTGACACTTTCGGCTAATACACAGTTTTGATTAGACGCCATGTCTACCGCATACAGGGTCACAAAGAACCAAGCCGAAGATTGCTATTATGATAACTTATGCATCAAAATAACCTCCCGCAGGTAAAGCCAAGTGTTGTTACATTTAAGTTAACACAAAGGTTTAAATACAGTAACCAAAAAAAAGCCGGTTTTTAGGATGGGATCTTAAATCCTTACATTAATGGGGAGACAAAAAATCGAATGGGCCGAATTATTCTGTCCCCATTAAAATCAAAAACCAGTTAACGTTAAACTAATAAAAATGTAGAATTGAGGCCTAAAGATTTAAAACTTTTTAGTTAATCTAAACAGAGTTATTGCCTTTCAATGCCTGACCTAGCATGGCGCCGCTGTAGAACATTCTCGACCTCCAGACAAGCATAGTGACTTGTGGCTTTTTGTCGTGAGCTTTGCTATTGATTGAGGCAGCTGTGTCTGTTTTTTACTTGAGGGTCGGATCCAGTTTACTAAAGCGTAGGCTCACGAGAGAGCTAGGCCTGCATGATAGGCTGAGGGCCTTAGAACAATAGAAACTGGGAGGAGCTTCTCTTGGAGTAGTTTGAAGGATACTCTACTATGGATTTTCTGTAGGTCCAGCTCAGTATATCCAAAGGTGTTTTAATAGAAGGAAAAGCCAATGATTCTGCTTTGGGAAGTCACTAGCTCCTGGGCAAAGATGTACACAGTAATAGTACACGTAGGTGAAGTGGAAACCGTATTTCTAGCACAATGGGCAAAAATAACCGGACTTGAGTTAATAAAATAAATAATTAAAGCAACGTTTGGAATAAAAAGATACCGTACTAAAACGTATTCAGTGTATTAAAAACCAAATTTGATGCATTAGTTTCATTTTTTCGAAGTCGGGTTTTTAGGCTTGCACTAGTGCTAAAAATGCAAACGAAGTTGAGGGATAAGGCCGAAGGTTTCAAAAATGCTGCGTAATAATAAACACAGTTATGTGAGAAGGGCTGGGCATTTGACAACACCCTTCTCCTATTTACAATCACTAAGGTAAGTGCTTTATGCCTATAATAAAAGGTACAGTTTACAAGAATAATTTGAAAAACGGCGTCTTCGTTACAGTGATTGCGTTGCTGGAGGCGAATGGTTTTTTCTATTTTTAAAATCGTTGGAGTTGAATTTCAGAGGTCTGTTTTTGCAGAAGGATAGAAGGCAGAAGACGATTTGAGTCTATTTTTCATGTTGAAAACTTGGTTTTGATGCGAAATTGGCCTATACGGCCTCAAATAAAAATAACTGTCCCCAGTTTTATTCACATAGGAGTTGTAGCCTCTCCTCTGTTGTGAAGAGTGCTGTCTTCTGTACAAAACGAATGTGAATGCAGTCGTGGTGAGAACGTCAATTCATCACTAAAACGTATGTAATACGTTCAGCGTTCATATTTTGATGGGTTTCGATTGGTTTGAAGGGTACTCTTATTTTGATGGGTTTCGATTGTTTTGAAGGGTACTAATATTTGGATGGGTTTCGATTGTATCATATGTAGTTTCACACAAGACAATAACTCACATGTACATGAAAACGAACTTACATCGTGGTGGGAACGTCATTAAATCATTAAAACGTCATTACATTTTTCTTCTTTTGAATGTAGGTTTTGCATTCATATTTGGATGGGGGCAAGTTGAAACCATGTAAGCATGTCCTCTTTGTCGATCATAAAAAGAAAGAGCAAAGAGAAACTATACGATCATACTGCAGGTACCATGGTGACTAATGAAGGATACTCGAGTCATTACATAGAGATGGTCATTCCGTCCGAACAGATTGCCGACGATGCTGTGATCTTCAAACGAGGAGCTAATACGATGAAACTTGAGTTTCATAGACTGGCCAGCCCTGTATCGCTACTACAAAATGATGCAACAGTGGGCGAGTGTGAGAAACGTAGATAGAATGGGGACCGAATGATACCGTGACTTTGAATAGGATGATGAAACTGTCCGGTTCAACGTTCACTTCACCGACAGTGACCTCACACTTTGTTTCAGCTATTGTACGCAGAGTGGTGTGAATTCTATATTCTTCTGTGTTTCATCGTTGGGTCACGTTCCAACACTTAAGTTCGTTAAAGATTTCTACATACGGGACACATTAGTGCTTCTAAAGTATGTTCTGACCACCATTAAAGCCAGATTCAACAGGAAGTCATCTCCTTGATAGAAGGCTACGTGAACGAAGTAATAAACTGCAAAAATATTCCGGTTTTAACATCGCGTAGTTTTGAATCCTTTAAATTAAATTATAAACAGTTGAACGGTTTTAACATAATGTAGTTTTGGATCCTACACATAAATTATAAAAAAAAATTAATCTTTTTTTCATCACATCCGTAGAATTTACATGGTCGAATTTACACACCCTGACTGGGGAGGAGAGGGGAGGGGGGTGGTTTGAGGGTTGGTGTGGTGACGTTGGTTCCAGTCACGTTGTGCGGGGAATAATAACAAATGGTCGGGGGACACGTTGAGGGTGGATAATGACATAATGTGGGTGGGAGACATGTAGAATTACACACCATGATTGGAGAAAGGAGTGATGTATTGTCCAGCATGATGGGGGAGGGGGGGGGGGGGGGTAGGTAATGACTGATGAGTTGCAGTTGGAGGTCACGTGAAGTGGGGGTAATAACGTCACTCTGCTCATGTGTGTTGGAGGTAGATCCACCATTAAAAGTTACCCTTATCTCATAGAATTTGAAAGGGTGTGATGTCTTGCGGGTGGGGCAGAATCGTGTAATCAAAATGTGGTGGTGGTGGGGAGGGGGGTAGTTGTAGGGTGTGCGACTTCTGCTTATGTGGGGAGGGGGTGATAAGTCAATTTTGGTCGCATTTTTTTAAAATCACCATCACGTAGAAAAATTTACACACCCCGATTTGGGGTGGGCTGGATCGTGGCGTGGGGTGACATTTGGGGGAGTAGTGTACATGAGGGGGTCGTTCTTAAAATATCGCCCTCATCATGTAGAATTTGTACGAAATTGGCAGAATTTACACAGCCAGATTGAAAGGGGGCAACATGTAGGATGACGTTCTGGGGGGTGGGGGTGGGTCGGTGCGTGGGTTGGAGTCCAGTGGGGTGAGGCCTGTGGTCGTGTAGAATTTATATGAAATTTGGTAGAATTGAAACACCCTGATTGTGAGGGGTAGGAGGCAGGTCGTGGGATGATGTTCTAGTTGGCTCTAGGAAAAGAACGCCCCCGGAAAAAACGCCCCCAACAAAACGCCCCCTGTAAAAAATGCCCCGGGAACAAACACCCCCAGAAAAAACGCCCCTAGGAAAAAATGCCCCCAGTCAAAAACGCCGTAGGAAAAAAGCCCCCAGGAAATAATGTCCTGAAGTAAATGGTTTTTGGTTCGCATTTTCAGGTTCACTCCGTTTCTTACACTTCCTTAGATAGTAAGGTTAAAAATTGAACTGGTTCATCTATACAAGCATTAGTTTGCTTCAGAAGACGTAAGTCTCTAAGATATTTATTTAAAAAAATGTTGAAATTGAGAGCAATTCCTCGCCTCGAGTAGAGTTCCGCTAGCGAATTAGTACCTTTACAACACCCTGTCTGCTTGCCTTTGGTTTACTTTAAAGATATACCGTTTTTCTTAAAAACCTCTTGCAACTTAGACAGGGCCATTACAATTGTGAGCAATTTCACGTCCCCAGTAGGGATTCCTCTAGCGAATTTGTACCTTTATGACACTCGCTCCGTTTGTAATTGATTTTCTTAAAAGATGTACTGTTTTGCTTAAAAATTGATACAACTTAGTGAGATTAAAATTGTGGGTGATAAAGCGAAGATAGTCTAGAATAGAGAGACCTCAAGAATTGGAGATGGTGTTCTGAATCCATCGACTTTTTGAAGGAGAAACAAGAAAAAAAGTAGTTAAGTATGTGAATTATAAACGGAGAGAGTTTAGTAAATATGCAAAGATATTATTTAAATAAACTTCTTGGAGCTGTAAGTCATTTGAAGCAAACTAATGCTCATACAGCTGAATCTCACTGGATTTGTTGACGGCGAAAGAAGTTTATTTTAAGGAAAAAAGTAGCTAAAATGAATTGTAAACGGAGGGTAAATACCCAAAGATACTTTTTTTTATATAAATTTCTTGGAGCATTAATTTATCTGAAGCAAACTAATGCTCGTATAGATGAGCCGTATTAAATCAGGCTCAGCTACGACGACCACCACTGGGTTTTTTTCCCTACTTGGGAGCGTTTTTTCCTAGGGGCGTTTTGCCTAGGAGCGTATTTTCCTGGGAGCGTATTTTCTGGGGGCGTTTTTTCCAGGGGGTGCATTTTTTCCGGGGACGTTTTGTCGGGGGCGTTTTTTCCGGATACCGTTCTAGTTAAGGTGCTCGTCACTTCCGGTTGTGGGGGAGGGGGGGGGGGGGGTTGCAGTTATGGTCACGAGAGGCGTGATGTAATAAGGTGTGATATAATTGGGTGCTGCTGAAAGTAGCTTTCATACTACGGTACTCACAAATTTCTCTTAAGTAAACTATTGCGGGTCATTTTTTGTTATATTTAGCTCTAAAATATAGTCACCACCCAGAGCCCGAGAACTGACGAATGTCTTTTTTGCAGCCTAAGTAGGTCTATTGATCCTTCATCGCTTAAGCTGCAACAAAGGTTAGCAGCTTACCGAGTTCTTGTGTCAACCTGGAATTTCAATAGCTTGTGACAAGGAACCAATTACACCAGCAATTAATTTGTCATTGTCCATAATAGGAAAGTTTAAGTAGATTTCTTAAGACCACTCATGTCCATTCTCTAAGTCGTTTACTTTTTTAATAATTTCTTCAGTTTAGCCAGGAACAGTATTAGTGGTTCACAACTCTTCTGTTTTCCTTCCACTTAATGTGGTAAATATGGTATTATTATTATTATTATTATTATTATTATTATTATTATTATTATTATTATGGGTCGTAAGTGTGATCAGATATGGCATTGAGATTTATGGACAGACTTCAGATTATCTACTTGAAAGACTACAAAAAGTTCAAAATAAATAAATTAAGATCTTGTTCGGGGATAAATACAAAAAAATAAAAACGGAAATACTCTTTAAAGAAAACAGAATTATGAAAATAAGGCAAATAAAAAATTTTGTTATTTTAACAAAGTATTACTTTGGCAATAAATTTAAGGTAAAAATAAGTAAATCGGGTGAATCAAGAGCTGTAAAAAATAGTTATAAATTATCTGCGTGGAAAAATAATTATGGGAAGAGAAGACGAGTATATTTTATACCAAATTTATTCAATGAAATTCCAAAAGATTTATTAAATTGCATAAATAAAGAGCTGTTTAAGAAGAGTGTAATTGAGCTTATCTTTCTTAATGAAAAATAAAAAATATAAATTTAAGATTATAAAACTAAACGGGGAAAAAATATTGACTTATAACGCCATGAAAAGAAATTGTATAAATTGTTTATTGTATAAATTGTTTGTTTATTTGCTGTATAAATTGTTTATTGAAATATTGAATTATGATAATGTAAAAAAAAAAGTATTTATGTTAATAATTTACAATCTACACATGAGTAGTTGTTGTATGGTGACGTGATTAATGTTTCTATTATTCAAAATTACTGTTATTAAACTCACACAAACTGGTATTATTACAGTTTCGAGGGTTGCATTTTGTAACTGTTGAAAAATAAAATTATTATTATTATTATTCTGAAAGGACATCTACAACACGGTGTAAAAGTAAGTGGCTAGGTGCACCGTTATCTTAGTGAATGGTTTCCGGGGACCCCAAGCAGTTTAGGCCCAGTGGTCACGTCAGTGGTCAATGAGCAAGCTAAGCCCTCGTCTCTAAACCAAAACGGGGTTCAGACAAAACCTGGAGAACGTGAAAATCTCAGGGAAAATGAAAATAAAGCCAGAATTTCAGGGAAAACAAGAAATTTGTTGAAAATCGGGGAAAAGACTGGGCAATTTGAAAAAAATCCCTTGAGTCTGATCTATATGTTCCATTGAATTAGCAGATCAGAAACAAAGTCCTAGGCGGGTAGTAATATTTAAATTTGTGCCGTAATATGTTCAAGTATTTTAGATACAACTTCAATAAATCAAATCTTAGGCTAGTACAAATATCGGTGATGAAAATGCGTTTAGTCCCGTCGGGACTAGTCTTAAAATAGCTATTTTCTGGGATGTTGGATTATTTCCATACAAATATTAATAAAAACATTAGCTACTGCCTGTTTCCCAAACTAAACCTCTTGTGAACACCTGGAAATTGCCATTGGGTAAACCTGGAAATGTCAGGGAAATTGAGAATTAAGAAATTGTCTGAATCCTGCAAATGAATGCCAGTTCGAATCTACAACTGACCCTATGTAGGCTATGTATGGAACCGAGTGTATGGTTATTGCTTTATTGCTCTGACTGTACATATTTTTTTTGTGCTGAAATTCTTTGTTTTGTAGGTTGCAGGTTCCCCAAAGCCTCAGGTAGTCGTTGCTCACATTCCTCGCAATAACAGTGTTAGATGGCTTCCTTCTCAAGTTGCGTTATGGCATGGACCTCTTGTAAATCCTTATGGAAAAGTGAAGCACTTGTGGGACGAAGATCTGGAAAAGAAAGAAGTGCCAACAGACAAACTGCAAACCAAAGTCGAAACTTACAAAAATCAGCTCATTGTGCAACTACGCCAGTCTCAGATGGATGCCAGCAATGTTTTGTATGGCAAAAGGAGCCGCTATAATGTTAACTATGAAGGAGCACGACCATCACGTTACAGAACGGCTCATCAGATTTTATGTGCCTTCAAAAGGGAGGTCAGGGTAGCATTTATGGATTCTAGTGCTGAGCCGTTTCTTAGCAAAGGATTAGCTCAACTCTTCCCTGAACCACCATCTGGAATCCGTGCTGATTATAATACTTGTGCCATTGTGTCCAGTGCTGGATCTCTATACAAATCACATCTTGGCGAAGAAATAGGTACGTATGAAATCACTTAAGAACTCCAAGTTGAACGGAATATGTTGTACATACTTTGAAATTAATTGACTGTTTATTTGTAATTTCAGATTCGCATGACGCAGTTCTCAGGTTTAACAGCGCTCCTACAGTCGATTACGAAAGCGACGTTGGCAAGAAAACGACCTTTAGAATCATAAACTCTCAAATAGTGTCCAAACCTCATTTTAACTTTTTTCACTCTCCACTCTATCAAAATGTTACGCTTATGGTGTGGGATCCAGCCAATTACTCGGTGGACATGGATGCGGTAAGACCTATTCTTAAAACTGCTATTTGAATAGTGTATTGTGACACGTAGGTAGTTAATGTAATCTTCTAAGGCTAGCTTAGGCGTAACTTTTTTAAGTTAGCTTTAGTCACCTGTGTACAACCCACTATAAAACTGCAAGTACGGAAACAATAACACATTTTGAAAAAAAATCTCAACTATTATTTTTCACTGTTTTGCTTCATTCCCTTCTGCGTAATTTAGTATAGCTCATGAACACAGTATTTATTTTTTGTAAATATTCGATGTAAAGAAGGCAGGGTTATTCACTTGATTTGAGAGGCGACCTCGACTCAAAGCATTAAAAAACTGAGGGAAATTTTCGTTTACGGCAACGAACAGTTTTTTTCTCAGCGCTCCGGCGCTGTGAAAACACCAACTTTGATCAACAGTAACACCTCGATAGTCAAAGCTTCGGCCGCTACAACTTGGTGGGCAGCGGTGGGATGAACAGGTGCTGTTCCGTCAAGTGGGGGCCCCCCCCCCCCCCCGGGCGACACAAGTGGAACGATTCTTCAACTTGTTAACTGCAACTAAGATGAGAGTTCCATGAAGAAAAAGTCCATGACTCCGTCAAAATAGTCACCCGAAAAAGACGCCTGCATTGCTGCCAAAATCAATGCACCCAAAACGCCCCAGCAACAATGCCGTTCCTGGAGCCAGACGACTGGAACTGCAGCTTCACCGAGTGGACGCCTGCCCAGCCGAGATGCCTGCATCAACCCGTAACCAGTGAGGAGAAACCGGCCACCAAGGACACGGGGCTCCTGCGCTGTCAACTGTGATTCTTGGACACCCCAACCAGCGTTACAGTGTAGTGATCCACAGACGTTCAACTTCAATGCCAGTGGAAGAAGTGTCTTCAATCGACGGTGGGAGATTGGAGGAAAGACTGACAGCACAGCGATTGTGCAAATTTGGGTAAGTGTGCATAAGATATGCTTTGGCCTGCCAAGCCTAGTGTTGTAGTCAAGAACAGTTTTTAGTTGCCGACGAAAGTATACATTACCTGTTTTAATTAAGCGTTTCCTCCTTTCAGAGCTGATTGATTCCCTAGAAGCTTTGGAGCTTCTATCCCAGCCGTACTTGTGCCTTCTGCGCATGCGCAGGTTTGGGCTGTCCATATAATACGGTGCAGCCGTCCGTTCGGCATCATTTCTCCTCGGGCGCTTACTCCGTGATTGCCTTTGAGCTGCTCCCTGCCATCGTTCCGGTTCCCTGGTCCGCGGACCGTTCCGGTTCCTCACACGTTCCTGCACTCCTTTCGCCGGAACGCAGCCCTCTGCATTTCCCTTCCTCGCTTCTCAATGAGCAGTGCGGATCGTCTCCTTCCTTCCTTAGGCTCCGGGAATCGGCGGTCGAGTACTCAACTCCACACATCCGGATCGTCTGGTCTCCTCCATCCGTGAATCGGCCCCCGACCGTTTTCTGTCCCGTTCGTCAGCCGTTGCAACCGCCATCCGCAACGTTCCCGGCCCTTTTGGCTGCTCTTCCTGACGAATCCTCTAGGAGATCCTTTCGGCACACACGTTCCATCCCCGACCGGATTCCCCGAATTTCCCAGGCGCCGCATCCTGTCCTACGGCGTAACCCCCAGCTTGGGGTTCCTTGTCTACCCTCACCCGTCGTTTCAGAACCTCTCGGTTCCTCGTCTCCTGTACTGGTGCGACACACGCCTCCCGGTACCTTTTCCTACGTTCCGGCGTCCGTTCCACGACTCTTCCACCTCGCCAGTTCCTTGTCGTCCGCCTCCTCGTTCCTCGGCATCGCCCTCTCCGTCTTCTATCGTGGCTTGTAACGAAGACCTCTCCTCTACGGATGATGAAGACCATCCCGCCTGTCTAGGACGTGCCTCGCCGGACTTTTTGGCACTGTTCCCCCACTCACCACGTGTTTTACACTCGCGCAAGTTTGCGTTTCCCGGTATCACTCCGATCGTTCCCCTCGCTGCGTCAGCACATTGCAGTCCGTCCACAGCCACGCAGCCTCGGTATCACGTTCCAGCATCCTTGGATTCCTCCTGCAAAATTACTTCGTGCCATCCTCGCTGCATTTATTGTACGGAGGATCTTACTCCTCCACGATACCTACAACTTTAGTATCCAGTCCATGGTACCGTTTCTTCTCTGATGCGGATGCGCAGTTGGCTCCGCACTCCAAAAAAAAAAAAAAGACACATATGAACAAACACTATCGCCAAGTCAAAATACAAGACACACTGAGGCGACAGTACCGACCATCGATCTCGGCGTACTACACCAGCCGCCATTGTCTCAAATACCCACAGGGCACTATCATCGTCGCCGGTTCCGGAGTTCTCCCCTTCGCTCACACTTCAGTTTGGCGATCCCATTCCGCTTCTAGCCTTTGGGAATAGTAGCTCACCTCCCTTCGACTTCTTCCTTCTAACCCACCGATCCTGCCTTCTGTTCCGGTGGTATCACCCGTAGCCCTCTGTCTCTTTTCTTTGCAGGATCCGATTCGTCACCTCCCCACCTTTTGACAAGGCCGGGGATGACATTTGCTCCTAACAACCCGCGGACTGGCACGTTCCCGTTCAGCAAACTTACAACCCCGATTCTCTAAGGGTTCGGTCGTGCGATCAGACTGGCCTCAACGGCTACTCCGACACTGTCGTTCATCTCATTTTGGTGGACCTATTTCACGACCCTGCATTCCTCCCGCCCCGTTCGACCATCCATTGTAAACGCAGGCCGCCGAAAAAACTTCGTTTTTCCGACGAACAATTTTTTTTTCTTGAGCGCACCAAAATGCAAAAAGACCTCGGTCTTCTCCCCTGCGCCGTTTTCTCAATAATGGACTAAAACGACCAAACTTGGAACCATTTAATAGCCTGACACAATAGCTAACTCTTCGGGAAGCCCAATCTTCAAAATTCCATCCTGAAGTGTCACAATCTCCATATGAAAACCGCTCCAAAACTACCGCAGCGCTCCTTCATCATGGCCGCCATTATTGAAAACTTGTATCTTGTATTTCGATTTTATTACTTTTATTTTAGGGCAAAGGGCCCACAGACACTAGCTTAGTTGTGACTTAGGAGGGGCTGCCTTTGGTACTTAACCTCACATACATGTGGATACAGACAACCATTTTAAGTGTGATATTTTTTTATTATGTTGAACAGCTGCAACTTCTATGAAAAATTTCCACAACGATCGTTACCTGTCTTTTAACTTTAATGTTAAACATCCAAATTAACTTAATGCGTTATAGCATTCACTAAGCTAGTTTATTTATCCATTTTATACTTTATTAATAATCTTTTGCCCCCAGAACGCTACCATTAGTCCGAACTAATTCGACATCGGCAATCACTGGACACGAATCTTTTGCTTTAAATCTCCAACCAAAACTCCGACTGTGACCATCCGAATGTTGCCACTAGCTTTTCCTTCAATTAAAACAATATATCTTGCAAAGATCTGTTCCCAAAGCCAATCCAAAGTCAGTATGTGCACCAAAACTCCGTCCCCCCCCCCCAACCTAGTTGTGGTGTGTAACACTGCAGTTTTCAGTTAAAGCTTGTAAAATTTAATAGTAGTGATTTATTCATTACCCAAGTCTCACTACTAATCTTCATGTAAATATTCAATCCATAGTCAATATCCTAATGTAAAGGCCTTTTCCAAAGTTCATGAGTTGAAAACTCAATTTGGCCTATGTTTAAATGTCCTTACTCCTTCAAACGGCTCTGCACCAAAACCCTTTGCTCTACCGACTTTCCCATTGTTCTCCTGGCCCTCCACCAATTAGACCCCCGCAGCTCTCCTACCCGTCCGCGCTTTGGTCGAGAAAATCCGCTGCTCCAGCATAAAAAGCCCCAGTTGCCCTCCCTCTACAGCTCAGTCAGCACAGCTCACAGATCTCTCAAGCTAGAAGAGTCACGCCGGTCGGGAGTGGAGATGTCACGTCCGTGGTTGCCATGCCGGGCAAAATGGTAGTGGTTTGTAAGTAACTAGTTTAACTTTAGAAGTTTATCTTTAGGACCCCCCAATTCTAAATTCATAGTCTAAAGTAACACTAACCTCTAGCTTAGAGTCTTTATGGTTGGTAAGCGAAATCGGCAATCCTGGTCCCTACCACCATAATGTTAGAGTAGGCATCTCTTTCTAAAAAGCCAAGTTCATTCTTTGTTCGTTTTTAAATGTAAACAAAGGTACGGTTTGATCCTCGTGGATTCAGGGAAAAATAACTGTTGGACGACTTGATAACTACAGTTGTCAAATATAGTTGTAACTTAGCGGACGTGGTTCAACTTGCTGGGTATTCCAGGTTTGGAACCCAAGATAAAAATCTAATTTTTGTAATCGAAATTTAAGTGTATTTGAGAATCAACATCGTTGTTCTTGTTTAAGTGAATTTCCAAAAGTGTAAAGTCAAGCAAAGTGCTTTTCAAACTTGTAAAAGCTAAATACTAGTAAGCTAAATGTAAAAGTGTTTTCTTATTCATTTTCTGATGTTTTAAATAAAAACCAAGAGTTTTAAAGTTCAGGTTCGTTCCCTAGTTGATTAATTGTCCCAAGTGTAAATTAACATGTAGCCCATCTTAGCTTTATACTTCGTTTAACAATTAAAATAATCCACCGTTGGTGGCAGTGATAATTACCGGTAGCATTAAGGTTAGGCCTATAGTTAGGACACCGACGCTTCATTCCCCATGCCGGGACTGTAGCCCATGCTGTGCTTATTAACGTGTAAAGTCGTAATAATCACCAAAACTTGATGCTAGACAATACTCGTCAACCAATGATGCCGGGGGCGTTGCAAGCACCTCAGCCGTCGTAGCGTCTGCCGTTACAACTTTGTGGCAGTGGTGGGATCAACAGGTGCTGTCCCCTACAAACGTTTCCCCCCTGCCATACTACCATGCCAAGTTTCTAGAAGGATGCAAGCCACTTCCAACTAGATGTCTGTGGTCCCGTCAAAAAGGCCACGAAGCAGATGCCAGTGATCACGTACACACGATCACGAAGAAGAAGTCGTACTGCTGTCAAAAACAGTACAAACGCCGCCAGCAGCAGCAACAACAACTGCCGGCGCCCAGAAGCAACAGTTGCCGCTTTAGTATCCTGAGATGTCCGCCTGACGTGCGACGTCCCAGTACCCCCAGATTGTGTGAGGAGAAGCCGTCCGCCCTGGAAGCAGGTGCTCCGTCACATCATAGCAGTGGACCTTGCGTTGGCAACCCAAGACCCAAACCAGTGATCCTCCTAAACCAAGGACGTTCAACTACAGTACAGTGCAAGGCTTCAGGTAATACAGTGGAACAGGAAGGACTTGACTGACAACACAGCGATTGTGTGTAAAAGGGTGGGATATGCTAAGAGGCCGCCAAGCAGAGTGTTGTAGTTAGAAGCATTTATGTATTTTAGCTATGCATACACCAGAGTGCTAGGGGTCCTTTAAAGTGTATTTCTATGTGCAAACTTGCTGGATTTGGTAGAAAAGTTTTTTAAATAATTCGCTCTATCCAAAATTAACGTTCAAATTAATATGCGGCTGCATTTAATTTTAGTTTAAATATATAAGCTTCATTTTGAACCCGTTTAACGTTAAAGGTAAAAATGTCGGACATGGATGAACTAGACGAAATCATTCATGATTTGCAAAACAAAGACCTCAGAAAGGCTTGTTTAAAGTTAGGATTTACTGTAAGTGAATCTAGAGCTGAATCACAGCAAATCTTACGAGCAGCCCTCGAAGACGGAAAACTTGATTTGACAGAACTCTGATGCATTAGCTAGCGCTATAGAAAAGAGAGGCTACTATTTTAGAAAAAAAAGAACTAGCTGTAAAAGAAAATGAGCTTTTTCTCAAAGTGGAGGAGCTTAAGTTAAGGGCCTTGGGAGTATCAGAAGGTGACAAAAAATGTGCACACGAACTAGCCCTTAAGGACCAAGAGGCCCAAATTAAAGATAAAGATGCTTTAATTACCGAACGTATGAGTGCTATAGAATTAGCTAAACTCGACAAACAGCTTGAATTAGCAAGGCTACAAGCTACCAATGTTAACGTTGCTCCAAACGGAGCTAACGGCGCTCCCCCAGATCAACCAAATCCAGCCCCAAAACAAGGTAAAGTTGCGGATGTTGTTCGACTGGTAAATAAGTGGACGCCCAAAACAGAAATTTAGAGTTTCTTAAAGATTTTTGAGAGAATAATGGTTAATCAAAAGATTCCCAAAGACCAATGGACAACCGCGTTACTCCCATTAATGGGAGAGGTGTTAGTCAAAGTTTGCAACCAGCTTTCCGACGCGGAAATGCTTGATTAGGAGGTAGTTAAAAATAAATTACTTACCAGATTTGTCCAGACCAAAGAGACGTTACAGACTCAGTTTAGTTCGCTCGAAAAAGAACCAGACATGCAGTATCACGACTATGCATTTGAGTTGGAAACTTTGTTTTCCAGATGGCTAGCTTTAGCCAAAGTTAACAGGGATTTTGATAAACTTGTTAATTTGATGCTCTTAGAGCAATTTTTACAAATCTTGCCCCAACCACCTTAGAAAGTGGATTCCCGCTCAAATAAAGACGGGTACGTTGGCCGAAGCAGCCCAACTGTGTGATGAGTATACTACTCGAAACAAGCAGATTGCTACAGAAACTGCCACTCGTGCAGCCAAAACACAGCCCATAGCTGCACAGTCAAACCAGGGTTCTAAACCAACTGGTCAACAACGTGGTAACAGACGTAACCACAACTCGACAGCTAATCCGGCCGGATCTGTCGATGTGAACGCAGACAACCCATCAGGAGGGGATTCTGCCGTTTACGATAGTGCTAGTGTAAAAACTAACCCTAATCAAGATAGAGTTAGGCGTTGCTACATTTGTAATTCCTCCCAACATTTTCGTAGTGAATGTCCAGAACGTAACTCTAAACCTCAGCAAGCTAATGCCTGTTTCCCAGTCGGGAAAAATGCTAGGGAAATTCTCAAGTCTAGCACACTAGAAGCTAACAAAAACCGGTAAACGGCAAATACAGTGGTTTTGCAAAGACATTTCAAGAAACAAAATCACACCTGAACCACCAGGAAGAACACAGTTCAGAGTTCTACTTGAATTTTCGGAGAAAAAAACGTCCTCCTCCTTCAGAAATACACGCACAACACGGAGGAAAAATAAGTTCTCACATCACCAATTGTAAACAAAAATTCGAAAGGACGCGCGTGGAGAAGCAGACCACTGATCTATATATCTTCGCTTCCAAGGAGATTCCACTTCTTGTCAAACTCGGCTGTGAGCTGATGGTGCACCAAGCCCTCAATACTGTTGTAAGATGGTCCCGTGAAGTTCATGAGAGGGACTCGTCGCCGGGAGAAGCGTTTCATCGCAAAAGACTCCAAAGCTCGAAGGTGGTGGCCATGTTTTGTGTTAGATTTCATTAACACAGAGGTATGATGCCAAGACATCCCCGTTCACAACTTAGAGCACTCCTGCGGAACGAGTTCAGGCGCATTGTTGAGCACTCGTCCACTCGGACGATAGCAAGCCAATTTCTTGCCCAAGCTAACACCGGCAGGCCAAAAGAAATGGAACAGCTACCGACTCAACCTGTGGAACATGTCACTTACTTACCTGGTAGAAGCAAAGGTATTGTGCAGTCACTCCATCAACATGGTGTACAGAGCCGACTGCGATTTCCACCTAATCTGAAAAAGCTCCTCAGGTCCCCATCTGTGAAAGAACCCAC
>JAHWFP010144698.1:28081-78423 GCA_023313725.1 Lithobius niger
CCGGTATGCTACCAGAAGCAAAGTCCGACCTCCTTTTCCTCCCCCCCACCGACTAGTGTGAAAGATGGACCAGTCACCAAATCTCAATCTCCATTCAGTCCACACAGTCACCAGCACATTTGAAAGATCTCACTGGTGTAATGTATCAAATTCCCTGTCAAGACTGTGAAGCTGTCTATATTGGTGAGACCAAAAGGAGACTTGAAGTGCGCGTTGATGAACACGTGGGGGCCACCCGCCGTGGGGAGAAGGGGAGAAGCATAGCCCAACACCACAATAAGAACGGACACTCCATAGCTTGGCATCATACCTCTGTGTTAGTGAAATCTAACACAAAACATGGCCCCCACCTTCGAGCTTTGGAGTCTTTTGCTATGAAACGCTTCTCCCGGCGAAAAGTTCCTCTCATGAACCTCGCGGGACCATCTTACAACAGTATTGAGGGCTTGGTGCACCATCAGCTCACAGCCGAGTTTGACAAGAAGTGGAATCTCCTTGGAAGCGAAGATAGATCAGTGGTCTGCTTCTCCACGCGCGTCCTTTCGAATTTTTGTTTACAATTGGTGATGTGAGAACTTATTTTTCCTCCGTGTTGTGCTTGTATTTCTGAAGAAGGAGAACGGTTTTTTCTCCGAAAATTCAAGTAGAACTGTGAACTGTGTTCTTCCTGGTGGTTCAGGTGTGATTTTGTTTCTTGAAATGACTAGAAGCTAACTTAGGTAAACATAAAATAAAAATTTTATTCGACTCCGGAAGTTCAGTGTCCCTGGTTAGCGCTAAACTAGCTAAGGGCTGGCCACGTTTGAAGAAAAAAATTCGATGTCAAACAGCTTTAACTGACGTAATCGTTAAGTTACAACTTACAACAGGTTAACTTGTGTTTCACGTTAAATAATGGTGCTAAGCTAAAAACCGTCGCTTGCATCTCAAAGCCCGCCAGTCAACCTTTGACGTGGTGTTAGGAATTCCCGGTATTGAATTGCTAAATAAAAAACTCGAGGTGAGCGTCACGCCCAGTGACTCTGACCACAGCAGTAACATCGCGAGCCAACTAAAAGAAGGATCGCCTAGCCACAAACCGTTCAGCCCCGAGGGATTGGTCGAGTGTCAATTAAGCAGTAAAGCGACAATGCTTAACGGCCCCCGCAGTGTAAATGACACAGTCCCATTAACTGCTCCAGCCAAGCGGAACGCCCAGAGTGGCACGCGCCGACACAAACCCCTTTTAAAAGCAATAAAAGATCGTCCCAACGATAAGGTGGGTGTTGCAGGAAAACCAACTACAGCACCAGTTGAGTTTAATAGGCCTTCGAACGGCAAAATTAAACGAAGTTTTTGTCAGCTAATGATGTAAACAATAGTTTAGTGATGTCAGAAAAATCAGGAATTAGCGAATTTAGCTTTTTCGAATGGCTTAAGTTACGTGAGCAAACGTCCCCTAAACTAAAGTTGGAAACGAGCAACGCTGCCAAACCAAAAATTGGAAGTAAACGTGTTCCCCCTAAATGCTTTGAATTTTTTCCAAAGTTTTGTAAAGTTAAATTGCCTGAAATTAATCTAACTTAAATCTAGTATTTTTCCTAGTCCCCTTTTAACAAAAAATAGGACCGATGTTTTAGTGTGGGTTCTATATCAGTCTAGGGTGGAAATTAAGGCCTTATTATGGCTCTAGTACTGAATAGGTGTTCCCAGTGAAACAGAGGTTGTAAAACCTAACCTAAAGTAGTTTTTCTCTAAAAAGTAGAGTTTTTTTTTCTTGTTGCAAGTAAATCGGAAATCTAACCAAGTGTTTTCCCGTGCATGTTTTCTTTAGATAATGAGTAGTTTATTGCTACAACCGTGGCTCCATCTAGGAGCAACCAAACCTAAAATAGTATAGTTATTGGCCTATATAGTTACTATATTGTAATATATAGTTAAATCCTAAAACTTCAGTCTACTGGACAAACCTTGGAAAGCCTCTAGTGAATGTTGCTGCATCAAGCCAGCATTTTGGTTAAACATTTAATTGTTAAACGTTTTGTTTCAGTGTAAATTAACTGAAACTTATTTTTACCTGCATTTTTAATTTGATTAAATGAACGTTGGAAGTACATCCATAACCAAAGCAACTTCCAGTTAATTCCCGTTTTGGCCTTCACACCTAAATTTTAAGTGCCTCTGCTTTACTCCTTTTGTCATTATCAACGTCTCCCTTTGTGGGAGAATAATTACAAATATTGTAATGACACTAATTAAATATTCATTAGGAATATTCTACGGGGGTTGCAACTTGTTCCCGGTTGGCCCTTCTTTAAGTTTTCTGCGAAGTGGCTTTCTTTAAAAACATCCATCTGTCTACCTCTGGGAGATAAAGGATAACCCTGTTTAGAAGGTTGTTGTGTTTTTATCCATAAACCTCCCAGTGTTGTATTAATATGTTTTAAGTTATGGGTCATACCTTAAACCCTTCAATGTTAATTGAACATGTAAACAAGTTGTTTGGTAACCTTAAACCATTCTAGCGGTATTAGTTGCTGTTAAATAGAGCCGGTGTTCTTCTACGTATTCACAGAATATCCTTTTCTAACCGCTATCGTAGCCTAGGTTAAGGGTGGACGGCGAGGTGTTTTTGGTAGTTTCACAGCTAAAAAAAATCTACAATTTGACATAATCCGGACTCGTATGAACGATTCAGTAGCGGGACGCCTCATTTACAGTTTCTTTTACAAAAACCATAACCTTGTAATTTTCTAATAGAAAATAGTGTTTCCTTTAAAATTTAAATGTCTTTTGCCCCATTTTCTGAATACTTGTACGATTTTCCTGCACAAAGCAGCGTGGACAGTATTTAGTTAATGGCAGCAAAAATAGTGTTCTTAACTTGTAACTTTTAATTTACTAAAAAATCTTTCTTAGCCACAAAAACGTTGGTCCCCAAAAATACAAAACGGCGAAGTCAATATATTTGTAAACAGTGTGATTTATTTTGTGTCAATTTTTTCCATAGTTTGGCGGTCTTGTTTTTGCATATCTTGTGTGCACTAACCCTTCTGTTCTAGCTTTTATTCTGAGTTCTAAGGAACCCTGAATAAAATCCTGTGTTTGGGGGCGTGTAAACGCAGGCCGCCGAAAAAACTTTGTTTTTCCAACGAACAATTTTTTTTTCTTGAGTACACCAAAACGCAAAAAGACCTCGGTCTTCTCCCCTCCGCCGTTTTATCAATAATGGACTAAAACGTCCAAACTTGGAATCGTTTAATAGCCTGACATAATAGCTAACTCTTCGGGAAGTCCAATCTTCAAAATTCCATCCTGAAGTCTCACAATCTCCATTTGATAACCGCTCCAAAACTACCGCAGCGCTCCTTCATCATGGCCGCCATTATTGAAAACTTGTATCTTGTATTTCGATTTTATTACTTTTATTTTAGGGCAAAAATCCCACAGACACTAGCTTAGTTGGGACTTAGGAGGGGCTGCCTTTGGTACTTAACCTCACATACATGTGGATACAGATAACCATTTAAGTGTGATATTTTTTATTATGTTGAACAGCTGCAACTTCTATGAAAAATGTCCACAACGATCGTTACCTGTCTTTTAACTTTAATGTTAAACATCCAAATTAACTTAATGCGTTATAGCATTCACTAAGCTAGTTTACTTATCCATTTTATACTTTATTAATAATCTTTTGCCCCCAGAACGCTACCATTAGTCCGAACTAATTCGACATCGGCAATCACCGGACACGAATTTTTTGTGTAAATATATTGCTTTAAATCTCCAACCAAAACTCCGACTGTGACCATCCGAATGTTGCCGCTAGCTTTTCCTTCAATTAAAACAATATATCTTGCAAAGATCTGTTCCCAGAGCCAATCCAAAGTCAGTCTGTGCACCAAAACTCCGTTTCTTTTGCCCCCCCGCCCAACCTAGTTGTGGTTTGTAACACTGCAGTTTTCAGTTAAAGCTTGTAAAATTTAATAGTAGTGATTTATTCATTACCCAACCTCACTACTAAGCTTTAACAAGAGTCATTTCACAAAGCACTCATGTAAATATTCAATCCATAGTTAATATCCTAATGTGAAGGCCTTTCCCAAAGTTCATGAGTTGAAAACTCAATTTGGCCTATCTTTTACATGTCCCTACTCCTTCAAACGGCTCTGCACCAAAACCCTTTGCTCTACCGACTTTCCCATTGTTCTCCTGGCCCTCCACCAATCAGACACCCGCAGCTCTCCTACCCGTCCGCGCTTTGGTCGAGAAAGTCCGCTGCTCCAGCTTAAAAAGCTCCAGTTGCCCTCCCTCTACAGCTCAGTCAGCACAGCTCACATATCTCTCAAGCTAGAAGGGTTACGCCGGTCGGGAGTGGAGATGTCACGTCCGTGGTTGCCATGCCGGGCAAAATGGTAGTGGTTTGTAAGTAACTAGTTTAACTTTAGAAGTTTATCTTTAGGACCCCCCAATTCTAAATTCATAGTCTAAAGTAACACTAACCTCTAGCTTAGAGTCTTTATGGTTGGTAAGCCAAATCGGCAATCCTGGTCCCTACCACCATAATGTTAGAGTAGGCATCTCTTTCTAAAAAGCCAAGTTCATTCTTTGTTCGTTTTTAAATGTAAACAAAGGGACGGTTTGATCCTCGTGGATTCAGGGAAAAATAACTGTTGGACGATTTGATAACTACAGTTGTCAAATATAGTTGTAACTTAGCGGACGCGGTTCAGCTTGCTGGGTATTCCAGGTTTGGAACCCAAGATAAAAATCTTCTTTTTCTAATCGAAATTTAAGTGTATTTGAGAATCAGCATCGTTGTTCTTGTTAAGTGAATTTCCAAAAGTGTAAATTCAAGCAAAGTGCTTTTCAAACTTGTAAAAGAGCCATCGCCTGGTCCTCGATCCTCAACCGCTCTCTACCCCGGGCACCTATCCTCTTTACAGGTTTGCATTCCGCTGCGTTACGATCCTTCCTTCACCCGCTCCGCCTCGAACAGGAACAGGGAAACAATACAGAATGACTCCACAACACAAGCCGTCACCTTACGACACCTGGGCCTGTCTTTGACGTTCCGTCCAGCCATTTCCGCTCCAATCTTATCCTCCCGTCGCAACATACGCTCTTATCTCTGCGGCCGGTTTTCTCTACCTACGCCGTCTTGCGATTTCTCGCCACCAGAGTTCTCTCTCGCCACATTCAAATTCAAATCCACCCGCGCGTAACGGCTGTCAACAGTTCCACCTTCGCCATGACGGACTTGTCCTCGTCCGAGGAACCAGTTCCTCCGGTCGTTTCGACAGTAAACGTCCCCTCGCCAAAAGCCTGTCCATGCTTAGGTTTTTCCGGTCCTTTGCCAGCATGCCACTACGATCCCCATCCTTGCTGCCAAAAACATAGACTGTGCAATGGACTCGACAAGAAGTGCAGTGTCTGTGTTGCGATTTTCCCCTCCCGTTGGACTGAGATCCGCCGTTGACAATTGGAATCGCGGAAGCGCACTGCCCGTGGGGCTCGACAACGACGGGAACAGCGTTCTACTACCGAACCACCAGTTTCTACATCGTAATCGCAAATTCCTCCTCCACCTCCTGCGAAGAAAACCACCACGAAGCGCTCGGCCCCGTCGGTTCCACCCCCACATTCGGTGAAAAAGCCAAAACTTGCTGAGACCGACAAGGTCCCCCCGATTCCGGGTTCGTTGGGAACACGCCCGAAGGTACGTGTGAAGGCTGCCCGGTTCCCTTTGGCTCCGTCTAAAGTTCCTTTCTTGCAAGTTGCGCCTTCCATCGTGCCGTTGTCTCGCCGATTCCGCCAACTCCCGTTTCGCCACCATCTGGATTCCAGACATTTTCACCGTCCGAGACGCCTTCACCGACAAAACCGGTTCCGTTTCACGGTGCATCGACGATCCGGTCATCGTTGCTCCGTGGACTCCATCTGTCTGCCAGAGACATCGAGAACTTTGACTTCAACCTCAAATTTCTACTGGATTGTGTTGACGGTTTTGTTGCGGAACTCGAATCGCTCCGCGTGGATCGCGCTAACATCTCTTCCTTACGCGAAACTGTGGCCAATTGCGACTCCGACAATGCGTTTTTGCATGCTTCGAACGAGGCATTTTCTAATGAACTAGAAGTCTTGCAACGCCGTTACAACTCTCAACGAATCAACTACGCTTTGCTGCGTGCTTGCAATGCATTTCTGTCGCCCATACCCTCTTCCCCGCCCTGGAGGGCTTATTACTACGCCCGTTCCCGGACTAGACGTGCTCGGACTGCACCAACAAAGACTACAGTTCCCCCGCCAATCCCTCCGCAATTGCAGGGTTCCTCACCACCACCACCGGTATCACACCTACTTTGGGAGGCCCTGTCCCCCCTTCCCTCTCCGTACCGTGACACGTCTGTAACATCGGTAGGTTACCACACTCCGGATGCAGATCCTCCCTCCACGGAATCACCTTCCCCAGTGGAGCTCTGGAACGCGGCATTATCATCCAGCCAATTTCATAAGATCTCGTCATACTCCTTTTGGCAGTATGATAATGCCCCATGCTTCTCGCCGGTATTCCATGGCTTATCCGAACATTCTGCCACCTCCAATACGGTTATGCCTTGCTCTCCTTGACGTCGGCAGGCTAAGGGAGTCGCACTTGGCTTCCGTATTATGCAATAATCGCTGCATCCGTGATTCCGCCAAACTCGAACCTTTTTCATCTTCGGTGAAGATTGTAACGGCGGACGCTACGACGGCTTAGGTGCTTGTAACGCCCCCGGTTTCCCTGGTGTACGTGGAGTTTCAGCTTGAGGTTAATAGGTGTTAATGACGACTTTTTACGTTATTCAACACAGCATGGACACTGTCCCAGCATGGGAGATGAAGCGCCGGTCCTAATTAAAGGGGCCTAACCTTAAACTGTCGGTATCGCTGCCACCAACGGTGGATTTAACTGTTTAACTAGCTAAAATCTAAAGATGGGCTACATATTTAATTTTACACTAAAATACAATTAATCAAGTCTAGCAAACGACTGAAGCTTAAAACTCCTGGTTTTATTTTTGCGACAGAGAATGAAAACACTTTTACATTATAGTTTGCTTCGAAAGCTTTTGAATACCAATTATTTAAATAGGCAACAAGTTTACATTTACAAAAAGTAGCAAGTTTGAATATACACTTAGTATTTCATAAAATCAGACAAACACACTTGGTTTGAATAAGAGTTAAATTTTCACATT
This sequence comes from Lithobius niger, assembly GCA_023313725.1. NCBI lineage: Eukaryota > Metazoa > Arthropoda > Chilopoda > Lithobiomorpha > Lithobiidae > Lithobius > Lithobius niger. The sequence continues at coordinate 35,305 of JAHWFP010144698.1, forward strand.
AGAAAAAGTAAATCATGAGTGCTCCCGGAGACACCCGCAAGACTTGACAGCCGCAACTGATTAAAGTCTATCTGACAGTATGTTTCTTATGATCAACCGTCCACAGTTATGTTTCTAAGTTTTCCAAGTACAAAAAGATCAACCTCCCTTAGTTCCCTCGAGAACTGTTCTAAGTAATAAAAAGCCCGGCAATTTTACACTTAGGTATCAGTTTGTTTCAATTTGACTTCCACAAAGATCAAACCGTCATTTAGTTTAGATTAAAAATCCATTTAAAATAAACTGGAAAAATTTGGTTTTTAGAAAGAGAACCACTCTGACGTTATGGGGAGAGGAAACCTAAGATGCCGCTACAGGCGTCTCCACCATAATATTCTCTAGCTAGAGAGTTAAGTTTACGTTTTTAAACTAAAATTTAGAATATGGGGGTCCTAAACTGAACTTTCAAAAGCTAAACTATAACATACGAACCACTACCATCGTGCCCGGCATGGCATTCTCCGGACATGGCGTCTCCACTCCCGACTGGCGTGACCGGTCTCTAGCTTGAGATCTGTGAGCTGTGCTAACTATGCATTCTGGGGCTGGGGTTTTATGCACATTACCGGAAGTAAGCGCGGACTCGCGGGGTAGCTACGGGGGTCTGATTGGCTGAGGGCCTCGAGAACAATGGAAAGTGGGAGGAGAAGTAGGATGAACAAAGGAACTGGGTGCAGAGCCGTTTGAAGGAGTGGGAACATGTAAAACGGAAAAAGATAAGCCTGTTTTGAGTTTTACTCAATTGAACTTTCGGAAATGGGCCTTTACTTGGTATTATTGGCTACGGATTGAATATTTACATGTTTGCAACGTGATTAGGCTCTTGTTAAAGCTTATTACTTTGGCTTGGGTAATGCATATAGCATTACTATTTAATTAAACAAGCTTTAACGGTAAACTGCAGTGTTAAACACCACAACTAGTTTTGGCTGGGGAGGGGGGCAAAATTGGGTAATTCGAAGTTTTTGCAGTTTGACTTTCGGATTTGGTTTGAACAGATCTTTTTAAGAATTCTTTTAGTGTTTAATAGTAGATCAAGCTATTCGTAGGTTTTGGTAGGTCTCAGTCAGGCTAGAGGAGAACTAAAATAAACATATATACACTGAAAAATTCGTGTCCGGTAGAATGCCAGGTCGTAAGACGTTCATACGTTTGGACATATGGTAGCGTTTCTGGGGGTAAAAGAATATAAATAAAGTATAAATGCGGTTAAATAAACTAGCTAGTTGAATGCTATAACGCATTAAGTTACAGAGAACATTTAACGTTTAAAATTTTAAAGTTAAAATTCGATCGTTGTGGAAATTTTTCATATGGATTGCGGCCGACAAACACAATAAAAAATATCACACTTCAAATTGGTTGTCTGTATAAATTCTGTTACAACACACTAAGCTACTATGTTCGGGCTTTTTGCCCTAAAAGGAAAAGAATAAAATGCGAATACAAAAATACAGAGTTTTACAATGGTGGCCATGAAGAAGGAGCGCTGAGGTGGTTTTGAGGCGATCTTCAAACGTGGTTTATTGGTACTTCCGGGTGGAAAGTTCGGATTTGGGCTTCCCCAAGTATCTTGTATTTGGACAGGCTATTAAACGTTGAAGAGTTTGTGGAAATCGGACCATTATTGCGAAAACGGCCAAATATGCCTTGGCGAGGCATTTGGGTGCCTCGAGAAAAAAAATTTCATTTTTGAAAAACGGGCGTTTTTCGGTGGCGCTCGTTTACAAGATCCAGCTTACGTCATCCGGTTCCGGATGTATTAATCTTACGCTTCGCCGACATTTTTTTTCGGTCCTACCCTACCTTGCAATTTTTACAATCCATTCCCATCATTACTGTGTCTTCATAACCTGCTGCTTTTCCTGTTCTCCACGGATCAGGTATCAACACCACACACCGCCGTCACAGTTATACCTGCAAATACCATCACCGCTCCTCGGACAGATGAGCTACGTAACTCTATCCGGGCGAGGACCACCATAAACTTAAATTGAATTTTATTGTTGGGTACTTACCAGACAGCCGCGATTCTGGCTCTGTCACTAAGTTAACACTTTTTTTGTGCTCGGCCATGAGGCCGACCTACTCAAATGTAATTGTTGGAGATTTCAACCTCTCCACTGTGGATTGGTCAACGCTGACAGCACGCGACGCAATTCATAGTTTGTTCCTCCACCAAATTGCCCCATTGGGCCTGCACCAGCATGTTTCCAAGCATACTTGCCAAAATAATACCCTTGATCTCCTTTTTTCTCAGGATGAGCATCTCATCTTCGATGTTTCAGTCATGGACCACCTTGGTTCTAGCGACCATAACATGGTGACTTTTCGTATTCAATGCACTTTCTCCACCATTACTCCCGCTGCCGCTCAGGGTGGTAGGATTGACTTTGACTTCCTGCGTGTCTTGCTGGACGAACAAAATTGGGATAATCTTGTTCTTAGTAGTAGTACGTCAATGGACCTTATTTGGGAAAGCTACTCCAACACACTTAAACTCTGTGTCGATCGATGCAGGCGACGCTCTCAATGCTCCAAACGATCGGGCCCAAAACCGCCACGTGCGGTTCTGTCCCTCCGTGCCAAAAAATTAAAACTTTGGAAAGCTCTTAAAGCAGATCCTACGCCTTCTGCACTTCGTCGCTATAAAGAGTGCCGACGTGATTACATCGCCCTCGTTAACATTTGGTACACTGAACAAGAGAGCATTACCAACGCCGAGGGAAACCTCTCTGCGCTCTTTCGTCTTTATCGGCGCAGAACCAAATCAACACGAAAAATTCCACCACTCTGGTCGGACGACGATTTTGTTGTTGACGATCAGGCCAAAGCTGAGATCCTAAATAAGTACTTCGCATCAAATAGCATCCCCGATGACGGCCTTGGGTTCCCCTCTCTTCCTAAAACACTTGAATCCATTGTTTTTTGTCCGGATGTGCGTTTTCCGGTGGAGGCGGTCAGACATTCACTTTTCCGTTTGAAGCCCAGCCACTCGGCAGGTCCAGATGGATTCTCGGCATTTTTTTATAAGCAAATCGCAAACGAAATTTCCTACCCACTCTCCCTCATGTTTCTGCAGTCTTTTAACCATGGCAGCCTTCCTTCGGTCTGGCACACAGCTACCATTATTCCAATCTTTAAAAAAGGCGATGCTGCGCAAGCATCGAACTATCGCCCAATTGCACTCACTTCTGTCCCTTGTCGAATCATGGAGTCGATAATTAAGGACTCTATCCTTGACCATTTGGAGAAGGCTAACCTCATAAAACAGGACCAATTTGGCTTCTTACCGGGACGTTCCTCTACGTACCAACTGTTGTTGGCCCTTGACTAGACATGGGAATAAACACAGATGTTATCTACTTCGACTTCCAAAAGGCTTTCGAGTCTGTGAATCACCGTGGAATATTGTTTAAACTAGAAGCGCTAGGTATCCGAGGACAGTTGAACTCTTGGATTGCGTCCTTTCTTTCGAACAGGTCCCAGCGCGTCGCAGTGTCCAACTCTCTCTCTTCCTTCTTAAATACCACCAGCGGGGTACCCCAGGGCTCTGTTCTTGGTCCTTTACTTTTTGTTATTTTTCTGAATGACTTGAACTGCAACTCCCACACGGTTTTAGGCTATAAATTCGCAGATGACCTTAAAATCAGCTCTGAGGTGATTAGGACTCCTGATGTGGCATCTTTGCAGGAAACTGCCAACCTGATCTCAAACTGGGCAACTATTTGGAAATTGCCTCTTTCAGAAAACAAGTGCCAGGCCTTCCACATTGGTTCTTCCAATAGAAACTTTTCTTACCTTTTAAACTATCACACGCTTCCTAAAACTGTTGAAATCTGGGATCTCGGCGTCTGGTTCACCTCCAACCTTAAGCCTTCAATTCATTGCAACAAGATTACCGCCACAGCCTTTCGTCGCCTTGCCATTGTCAACCGATGTTTCACATCAGGTAGCCGCGACACAAAACTTTGGGCTTTTAAGGTTTTCGTCAGGCCTCTTCTGGAATACGCAACCCCAGTCTGGTCCCCATCCTTGCTGAAGGACATTGATCAGGTTGAATCCGTACAACAACGCTTTACAAAACGTCTCAAGGGTTTGGGGGATTTGCCCTACTCTGTGCGCCTAACCACACTCAATCTGGACTCCCTCGAACTGCGCAGACTTAAGTCTGATCTCATCTTGACATACCGTATCCTACGTGGTATGCTGGGTGCTGACCTCCCTTTTTCTGAGGCATGTCCCGTCACATCCACACACAGTCATTCTTTAAAGTTAACCCTTTGCCAACCGGATAGCCAATACGGCGTAGCTGGTGAAAAAACAGAGTCCAAATGCGCGCCCAAGGTATGTTTGGGGTCCCCGGGGACCCCGAGCATAGCGGGCAAGCACAGCCCAGTGGTTAGCGTCGTCGTCTCCAAACCAACTGAATACCGCTTCGAATCCCACGACTGACAAAGTTACATATGGGAGTTAAAAAAAAAAATGAAACGGTAGGATTGTGAAAAAAAGTGGTTGTAAAGGGTTAATGCATCCCATGTTCAAATCGGAATCTCGTAGAGCCTACTTTGCAGCACGTGTTGTTCCGGCCTGGAACTCACTTTCGGACTTGGCTGTCACCAGCACCTCTGTGGCTCTTTTTAGACGACACTTAACCGCAGCAGTACTTCGAAATTTCGTGAAAAGACCCGAGCATCTTCCCCCTACCATGTGAGGGAATTTTCTCTTTTTTTTCTTCTTTTTTTTTCTTTTGGGACAACGATTCCGTAGCATAGGGTTGGTGTAAGAGGGCTTAGGCCCCTTCCTCCTCCTAATCACCCAATGGTGGTTAAACTTTACTTACTTACTTACATAACCATCCCTACAAGGTATGCAGTTTTCGGCACTTGCGCCTGATTTCCTATCTTGTACCCCAAGGTGTTCAGTTCCCTGTCCTGTGGTTCCTTTATTTTTTATTTATATATATCCACCTTTTGCCACTCTTATAATAATAATAATGATAATAAAAGATAATCCTACCGCACCGCCTTAACTACACTGTGGGACCTTTTCACCTCCGGTCCGATCTGCGGCTCGATCCCCGGACCCACGGTTCCGCATGCAGTGCATTTAGTTGAGCTTTCAGGGACTACTTCTCCAAAGACTCGTTCTTGGGGCGCCGACTTGTACGTGAGGGGAACAGGTGAACCTATCCCACCGCCAGGTGACAAAGTCCGCTAATTATTAAAACTGGTAATATATATTTTTGTCGGCAACTAAACACACTAAAATAGCAGGTCCTGCACCTGCTTAATTTTGTTTTTATTGCCTAACCGAAAATATACATTACCTGTAGTCTCGCCCAGGCTTCCTCTCGCTCATAGGTTCTGGGTGTGGAGAAATGATGCCGAACGGACGGCTGCGCCGTATTATATAGACGGCCCAAACCTGCGCATGCGCAAAAGATACAAGTCCGTCTGGGATAAAAGCTCCAAAGCTTCTAGGGAATCAATCAGCTCTGAAAGGAGGAAATGCTAATTATTAAAACAGGTAATGTATATTTTCGGTTAGGCAATAAAAACAAAAATTAAGCAGGTGCAGGACCTGCTATTTTAGTGTTTCTGTATTTTAATTATTCATACACCAAAGCTAGGGGTCGTAAAAAGTGTATCTATTGCTAAAACTTACTGAATTAGAATGAGAAACGATTAAATTCGGGCTGAGTTCCAACTTAACAGTGTGATTATTCTGCAGCTGCAATTTAATGTCGAATTTCAAGTGAAATAATTTTTATTTGTGACTAACTTTAACGGCAACCATGGCGGAGTTAGACGAGATAATCGAGAAGTGTGATTTAGCCTTACAGGCCAAATTTGAATTAGTTCTTAAAAAAAATAACTAAACTATTTTTTGAAAACTGAGCAACCAAAATTGGAAGCTCTTAGATTAGACAAGGCCAATAAAGATCGTGCCCATGATTTGTGAATTTATTTTGCGGCTGCAATTTAAATAGCGTCTCAAGTAGTTACTTTATATTCGCATTAACGTAAACGCCAAGATGTCAATGTTAAACAAAATCAGACGTTTAAAAGGTGTAGTAGCTTTGGCTAAAGAAAATGTCGAGTTGGCTAAGTGCCGCTAACGGTGACGGAAAAGCAGTTCCCATTAAGTGTTTTTCCAATTGCATTCCAGCAAACAAACCTGGAAAAGTTTAAGATGTGAGGTTTTTTTTTTTTGTAAAGTGTGGAAAGCCCATTGATAACTTAATGGATTTTAAGTAGGGGTGAAATCCTAGTAAGAGTGCAGACAAGTCTGTCTGTAATTCCCTAGTGGACAGTAGTTAAGTTGTTAAGTTGCTGAAAGTAAATTTAATTTTTAAAATTAATTCCGGATTTTAAGTGAAAATCATAGTGTGTTTAAGTGGCTGCCAGCTCAGGTTTATTATTGTTCTGGGCGCAACGGCAATTTAATGTTTAAACCATTTGCGACAGCCTAATTTTAAACAAACAGCTCGATGATCGTAGCGTAATCCAGCTTGCGTAGTAAACTCCGCCCATGGCGCCGGCAAGTCTGAGCTATGGCGTCCACGCACGGGACCCGCCCCTCGGGAAGGTAAACGACCGCCCAGCTGCAGCGGTTAAGCCACTTACGGCCAAGCGGGCTGCAACTAGCCAGCTCTTGGACGAACGCAACCAATCGGTGTCCAGCCTCCATCTTAGCTGCAGAGCGTCGGTGGAAGTAATCTAATTAAAAGTTTGTGTGTCCGCGTCGAAAAAGATCGTCGCTAGCCAATGGAGGTCAGTTAGTAAACTGCCCCCGTAATTGTTTCAATTGATGGGAGTCGCCATTGCTCTCAAACCAGTTAGCAGTAAATGATTTGAGCGAACTTCTTAAAAAGTACGCCTAAACATGATTTAGCAGTAACCCACTGTTAAAACCAAATGTTAATCTTGTTGCGCACTATTTGGTAAATACCAATGTAAAACTAGAAAAAAATCGTAGTAAGCTAACAACGCTTAAATTCGGTTCCAGAGTTTTGGAAGATCAATTTGCCCGATTTTAACTAGTCGTAAAAACGGTTCGGAGTAAACTAAATCAACTAAGTTTAGTTTTATTAGTTTTTGTAGATCCTTTGAAGTAGGACCCTGTAGTTTTCAGATTTAAATCTGTAGTATAAAAACACCGTAACACCGAACTTTTCAGTGTGGTTTTAAGTTGCGAAACCCTCCTCTTAAAGCTAAACTCAAACGTAGTTTATCAGCAGACAATGTGAACTCTAGTTATTAGTGAAGCGTTACTTTACTAACCTAAAGTCCACAACAAAAGCTTGCTCTCTTTGAAAATAGTTCTGTAAAGTCAAACAGCCTGGATTTAATGTAACTTAAATTAAGTTGTGCAAACAGAAAGCTTAAATACAGTTTTTTTTTTGTGTGTTCATCCTAACAAAAAATTAGGACCCGATGTTTTAGTGTCGAAACCTATTTTGTTGAAGGTTGGAATTTTGCGATTGATCAACGCAAATACAGCTCTTTGATTTGAATAAGTGTTCACAGTACAACAAAGGTTATAATTTTAACCTAACCAAAAGTTAAAATGTAGTTTTATCAGTATGAGAGTAGGCAAAACCTTGGATTAGGTCTCCCAACTTGATGACCCAAAACTTTTTTTTTTCGTTGTTGTCAAGCTTCGGCAAGCCACCAAGACTAACCTAAGTAGTGTGCAAAATTTTCACCATGATGAATTTTTTTTCTACACTAAAGGCAAGAAACCTTACAAACTAGTTTCCCTTTCAAGTTCTTTTAAACTATAGTAAGTTGTGCGCCGCTACAAAAGTGGCTACATCTATGAACCGCTAACCTAAACCTAAATCGTTTATTTGCTGTTGTGAATTCTTGAAATTTTCAAGACTGCTTTATGGGTACAAATCTGGAACATACAATTGTTCAAACACTTTATTTTTCAGTAAAGATGGCTGAAAATTAACTTCATTTATCTTTAATTTTAAAATTTTGGTCTGTTGGAAGCTCATCCTTAAGCAACTTCAGTTAATCCCTGTAATTTTTCTATATTATTCCAAAGTAGTGTTTCTTTGAATTTAAATGCCCCATTTTCTGAATGCTTATACGATTTTCCTGCACGTGGCAGCGCGGACAGCATTTAGTTAATGGCTGCAAAAATTGTGTTCTTAAATTTAACAGCCATTAACTAAAAAAAATTTAACTTGTAAATTTTATTTTGTACTAACATTTTTGTATGCGACGAAGTTAATATTTTTGTAAACCAGTGTAATTTTTAAACTATGTAAAAATGATCCTGGGATAGGACTAAGTATCCCCTGGAGGTGTATTTCCTCAAACACTGGAGGGTGTATTTCCTCAAACTGGAGATGTATTTTCTCAAAAACTGGAGGTGTATTTTCTCAAAAACTGGAGGTGTATTTCCTCAAAAACTTGATGCATTTATACCGCGTATTTTTGCAATTTTGACTACAGTGCTTGGCAGTTCAAGTTTTTGCATATCTTGTGTGCACTAACCCCTTCTGTTTTAGCTTCTATTGTGAAATTCACCAAGAACCCCAAATAGAATCTCCTCGGTGGGGAGCTGTAAAGAATGCAGGGTTCTTCACTTGATTTAAGAGGCGACCTTAACTCAAAACATCAAAAAACTGAGGGAAATTTTCGTTTATGGCACCGAACAGTTTTTTTTCTCAGCGCTCGGCGCCGTGAAAACACCAACTTTGATCAACAGTAACACCTCGATAGTCGTAGCTTCGGCCGCTACACCGACCAGCAGCATCCGACAAGCGCCGACGTTACACTTCACCCGGTCCACGACATCGCGGCCGCAGCAAATATTGACATTCTGCCCTTCCCGCAACCTGTGGGAGGCCGCTTGCAATTTTTTACAAGAGCTTGAGAATCGATCACTTCCGATCCAACGATCCTCTCTATTGTCACCAACGGCTTTCTGGCCCGATTCCACCATCTCCCACTAGTCAGGCAGCCTCCATGGGAACACGAATCCCCTCCGTCCGCCAACCTGTCAGCCGAAATCCAAGATCTCCTCTTCAAGCGAGTGGTACACATTGTTCCAAACCTGATCTCGCCAGGGTTCTACAGCAACATTTTCCTTTGTCCCAAGAAAACAGCAGGTTCCCGTCTTATTTTCAATCTCAAACCTCTGAACCGATACATCGACAATCCTCACTTTCAGATGGAGACGACAGAATCGATTCGAACTTCACTACGCCACAACGATTGGACGATCTCCCTCGATCTCGCCGATACCTACCTCCATGTTCCCCTTCACGCTTCCGCCCGGCACTTGTTTCGATTCCTTCACAAAGGCGCCGTCTACGAGTTCCTGTGCCTACCTTTCGACCTGAATGCGGCTCCACGTATCTTCACACTGGTCCTTCATCCGATCCTCGCCCATTTCCATCAGCACGGCATTCGCATTCATGCCTTTCTCGACGATTGGTTACTCCCAGAACAGGATCGCACCGTTCTTCTTCTCAGCCTCCACACCGTCACATCTCTTTTGACATCGCTGGGATGGGGGATCAATGTTGTAAAGTCTCGTCTAATACCCAGCAGACAGTTCACATTCCTAGGAGTGTCCTTCGATCTTTGCCGAGTCTTGGTCCTGCCATCTCTAGATCGTATCTCCAACTTTCTGACCAGCACTCGCAGTTTTCACCATCTGTCCCATTACATGCTCCGCGAGTTGGACTCTGTCATCAGTTCCATCGATTCCTTCGCCGACCTAGTCTCTTACTGGCGGTGGATGGCTCGGCCCCTTCATTATTTCTGATCCTCCGAATGGGGAAGCCCCGTCATCGGACTCACACTACCGCCTTGGCCTCTTAGCCCTCATTTCCCTCTCTCGATTCTTCTATGGTGGCTGGACGTCACCAACCTTACCGCCTCGGTTCCTCTACACGAACCGATCCCGGACCTCCACCTGTTAACCGATGCACCCAGACCAGGTTGGGGAGCTCACATCGACAACTTGACGGCATCGGGAACTTGGGAATCGACCAATCCCGACCACATCAACCTACTCGAACTCCGTGCTGTGCTTTACGGTCTCCTCCATTTTCGACATCTGGTATCGTCAAAGACTGTCCAAATCCACATCGACAACACGACTGCTGTTGCCTACCTACGTCGACGGGGCGGGACGCGATCCCGGTCCCTTCACGAGCTTACCTCAGAAATCATTCATTTCTGCATATCCCTCCAGACTCGTTTACTCCCTCTGCATATACCGGGGAATCGCAACGTTATAACCGATGCTCTCTCTCGTCGGCCACCACCCACCGGAGAATTGACTCTTAACTCCATCTGCGAAGCCTTATTCACACATTGGGGATGGCCAATGTCAGACTATCCCTGTTCGTCAGCCCGATTCCCGATCCTCGAGCCTGGGCCACCGATGCACTGACACTAGATTGGTATCATCTCTTCGCTTACCTTTTCCCTCCTCCGAAACTGCTGCCGGTAGTCTTGTAGAAGATCGCCGACTCCACAGGCAAGTTTCTCCTAGTAGCCCCAGATTGGCCCGCGGCAGCTTGGTTTCCGATGCTCCTCAGCCTCCTCATCGATTCCCCACGATCTGTCCCGCTACCCCTGGACCAACTAACCCAGCGCAACGGGACGCTTCAGCATCGCCATCCACAATCCCTGCGACTACACGGGTGGCCACTATCATCCGACTTCTTGAAGAAACAGGAGTTTCTTCAGTCCAGGCCATTCGTGTCGCGTCCCGAGCAATTCGTGCATCCACTTCCAAAGTCTATGACAACCACTGGCGCCGGTGGTTTCATTGGTGTTCTACACAACAAGTTAATGCAATCGGTCCCTCTATTCCTGAGTTACTCTGATTCCTAGATTTTCTCTTCGACGATGGTCTCTGGGGATCCATGATTCTGGTATACCGGTACGTCCTCAACGCAGTTTTTAAAGCTGCCGGCTGTTTCTACCTTATCGATGACTTCCGTTTTACTTCCATGATCGACCTCGAGTACGCGAGACCTTCCCGGACTGGGACCTATCTATCGTCCTCACCGCTCTTCTACAAGCCCCCTACGAACCCCTCTCTGCCTGTTCCCTTTAGTACGGGAAAAATAGACCCAAATTGGCCAAATAAACAAAAATACTGAAAATGTCACATGGTCTACTGTGAAAATATGAAACGAAGGAATCAATATGGACATAACATAAGAAAACAGACTGAAGTGCAAGAAGCGGAAGATAAGATCCTGGAAAAAATCCGAAATACAAATGAAGGAGTGTACCGAATTCCATGTGGTGACTGTAGTGCAGTCTACGTAGGCGAGACAAGGAAAGGAATTAGAACCCGTGTCAAACAGCACATGGCCGATGCTAGGAATAAAGTTAGAACGAACAGCATTGCAGTCCACCACATGGAAACTTGGCACAATATAGATTGGGAAGGAACAAAAACGCTCCTAGTCTCAAATTCGAGAAGTGATATACATCTGAGAAGTCTTGAATCCCTGGCTATTCAACACCACAACCGAGAGAAGGCTGTGCTGATGAATATCCAGGGACCCTCAAACCCTGGAATTCAGTTTCTAATGCGTGGAGAACTCGATCGCCGGCTGCGTGAGAAATGGGCGACAAACCCAAATAATAACGGCAACCGCGCTCCAGATTCGCAACGTGCCCAACAAATACCGGAGGCCGCGCCCAATATTCGAAGCAGACGAACGGTCGTTACGAAGTAGTGATCTGTGTTGTTGTGGAGCCTGAAGATGACAGTTGCCTGAGCGATTCCACCTCCAGGACTGCTGACTATCGAAAATTTGCGGAAATTTGTTGTTTTTTCGTGTGATTGTGAAAATAAGCGTCGATATAAGGTGATTTTTCAACAAAAATATTAGTGCATTGATGAAACTTTGGGTATAACTTCGTTTTGACTGTAGAATTAAATATCCGATGAGTCCCTAACAGTAGCAATGGTGGAACATTGTTTTTAGGCCCCCTTCCCCCCCCCCAAAAAAAAAACAGTTTTTTGGGTGTAACTCCTTGACGGTCAAAAATTCAAAAGCATAATGTGAAGCAAAAATGTTCAGCACACAATTCTGGGCAGGGAAAGTGGTATACATCTTTTACGTAAAAGTAACCATTGAAACCCAAAATCGTATTTAAAGTTTACCACCCCCTTAATTTTCACTAGCCCTCTTTTTTTCAATTGGTTGTCATAGTGATCTTCGGTTTCAAAGTGCTCTTACGAGCTTTCTAATAGCCCGAAATTAGAATAATGTTTAGAATATTCTGAAAGGTGGGGATCTATTTTTTCCAGCAATCTTAATCAAAATTGTTTAGCTGAGATGGGGACCGTCCTACACCCATTTAAACGTGAAGTGATAACAGCGCAGCGGCTAACGTATACAGTGATATTCGATTTCAAATGTTGCTCTTGAGAGCTTTCTAATAGCCCGAAATGGACATGTTTAGGATTTTCTGAAAGATGGGGGCCTATTCTTTCCATCAAGCCTAACCGAATTTTTTTTTCAACTTAGGTAGGGACCGTCCTACGCCCATTTAAAGGTTAAGAGATAATGGCGTAGCGGCGAAAGCGTATGGTCATTTGGGAATTCGAAATGCTCTTGCAAGCCCTGTAATAGCCCGAAAAGGACGTGATTAGGACTTTCTGAAAGGTGCTGATCTATTCTTTCCATTAATCCTAACTGAAACTGTTTAGCTTATATGCAAATACAAATATGAGCATTGAAATGATACTTTGAAATTGAAACTAGGCACTAAACCAATTATAGCTACACCGTTAAACAGGTATAGGACGGTCCCTAAACAATTTCGGTTAGAATTGATGGAAAGAATATATCCCCACCGTTCAGAAAATCCTAATCATGTCCATTTCGGGCTATTACAAGGCTCGCAAGAGCACTTCGAATTCGAAAATGACCATACGCTTTCACCGCTACGTCGTTACCTCTTCACCTTTAAATGGGCGTAGGACGGTCCCTACCTAAGTTTTAACAAAATCGGTTAGGCTTGATGGAAAGAATAGGTCCCCATCTTTCATAAAATCCTAAACATGTCTATTTTGGGCTGTTAGAAAGCTCTCAAGAGCACTTTGAAGTCGAATATCACTGTATACGTTCACCCGTTGCGCTATTATCACTTCACCTTTAAATGGGTGTAAGACGGTCACTATCTGAGCTAAACAATTTTGGTTAAGATTGTTGGAAAGAATAGATCCCCACCTTTCAGAATATTCTAAACATGTCAATTTCGGGCTATTAGAAAGCTCGTAAGAGCACTTTGAAACAGAAGATCACTATAACGACCAATTGAACAAGATGCACTAACACTGGATTAGTAATTCGACGTGTCGTATGGTAGAATACAAAAAATCTGTAATTGACGTATGAAGTTGAAACGGCAGACATACCAACAGGACACTACTAAAAAATCTAAATGCATGGTGTACTGAAGAATATCTACTATATTGCACATTATATTAAAAAAAAATGTCTCGTAACTTTTGCTACTACGATACGGCAAATGAGCCAGAATCTTGTGTGCGACGATGCAATCACTGACCAGATAAGTTTTCATCGGACGCTGATATTGGTTTTCTTACCAAAAAACAAACTGAAAGCTTCGTTGTTTTACAGTTTCTAGTACCCGTTGTTCTTGTTCATCAGACTTTTTTAAATCTTCGAACACCATATTTCATAAATTCAGCAGGTAATTTGGTGGGGAGGAGTAGGAGAAATCAAATTGCGCTGAGGGTACGTGAGGTTGACTACTTTAAATTTATTTACACTTTTTAGGTCTATTAACAAAAGTTAAAATATTCACACGAAAATTGTGACAAAGTCCACATTGAATATAACACTGCAATTTCATGTGGCCAATTTTTGTTAGGCTACTCAATACAAAGTACTTGTTTTACTAGCGTTTTATAATTATCTTTATTATTATTATTTGTAATTTTAAATCTGTAGTTAAAACTAATGTCGAACCAATAAAACTTACGTGAGTCTTCCTGTTACGGATTTAAAAAAAATCTGAAAGTCAGACACCATTAGGAATATCCCACCCTTCCCTCCCTCTGGCCAGTCCGCCACTGCGAAAACAGGACATCATTCGCTTTGCTCACTCGTTCAATAGGAAACAACACCACAAATACGCGTAATAAAATACTGTAATATATCGCACCCGAAAAGCAGCGAGGATGGCGCAGTAATTAACAGCAAAAGTCTCATACGAATATCGCATTCATTGTACCGTTCAGATTCGTTGTTGTGCGCCACAAGAGAGGACCCATCTCGACGTACACAATAGCCTCTAACCGACCGCAATGTTGAAGAGCTGACTTGCCGAAATGCGCAGTTACACGCCGCAATTTTTTGTATGATCGGCGTTAAGCGCACACCTTTACGCTGAGGAAGCGCTGACGTCAGCCACTGATCGTGTACTATTTGACGACGGTTTTACGCTCGGAAATCTTTTTAGAGGTTAGCGAACTAAAACCGCCCTACCTAAATTAACTAGAGCGTAATACCCTGTGTACTGGCGCACTGCAAGTCACCCACCCGCATACTTGAATTTCGTCGGATCAGAATTGAACAAATGTCTGGTTTTTGAAGAGATGTCGCTGACGTAAATCAGCTACCCCCGTTTTTTGGCCACAACCGCATTAATTCGACGTGTGACACGTTGAATTAAAAAAGGAGGGCTAGTGAAAATTATGGGGGCGTGGCGCGGCAAAACTTTAAATACGATTTTGGGTTTCAATGGTTAATTTTATGTAAAAGATGTATACCACTTTCCCTGTCCAGAATTGTGTGCTGAACATTTTTGCTTCACATTATGCTTTTAAAATGTTGACCGTTAAGGAGTTACAGCCAAAAAACTGTTTTCCACCATTGCTACTGTTAGGGACTCATTAGATATTTAATTCTACAGTCAAAACTAAGTTATAACCAAAGTTTCATCAGCGCACTAATTTTTTCATTTATTTTTCCTATTTTACCCATACTACTTAGCCACCTCACCTGGATGTGGGAGAATTTCCCTCTCGGTCCTTTTTCTTTCCCACTTTAAAATCTTCCCCTTACGGCCCACGCATGTTGTTCTCCAAACTTGACCACTCAGAATTACCTAATTAAAACCTCGTTGGCCAGAAAGGGGGTTTTGTCTTAGACATTAAGAAGTTACGGAAAACGTTAATTTTCTTAACTCTGGTACTAAATGTTTCATATTTAGTCGTGGGATGAAATATTATGCTTGCACAACAGCATACAATAAAGAAAATAGTTGATTATTACAATTAGCTTAGCTCAACATTGAGTTTAAACATGAGTTCGGAATTAGGTTAATCTAAACCTTTATAATGTGGGAAGAGCACAGGCTGACTGAATTATCTGCTATTGGGCATGAAGGGGGCAGAGCGATGGTACGGTCACTCCACGGGCCTCCACACAGAGAAACCGATAGCCCAGCAAGACAATCAACACCTGCTACCATTTATAATGTACGAAAAGCATAGGCATTGGAAAACTTCACGTTTAAATGATCATAGACCGGACCTCTGTTTATACGCAGGTGTCGATTGTCTTGATGGGCTATCGGTTTCTCTGTGTGGAGGCCCGTGGAGTGATCGTACCATCGCTCTGCCCCCTTCATGCCCAATAGCAGGTAATTCAGTCCGCCTGTGCTCTTCCCACACCGGAAAACAGTATTCTTTGTGCTGGAAAAAGTGCAATACCTGTCAGTTTTTGCATTGTTGCCTCAACGATGCTGCCTAGCCTTGAGATTTCTGCGGCCGATGGCCGCCTCAGATACCCAACCTCTCATGCGCGATTCTCCCTGTTAGAGTGGAAGCTACCCGAGATTGTCATCTTTTTGTCTCAAGCCGCCGTGCGTGGTGGCTGCTTGTCTGCCTGAAGCCTTCCCCTTTCGACCAAGGTCCTTTCTCCGCAGGAAACGAAGTCGTCGTTGCTCCTTCCCGTTGTCTCCTGGGATCGTCCCACACTTAAACCGAAGAATTCTTCCGTCCCTTATTGTCTTGTAAGACCCGTCGGCATCTTGTCGTCCCAGCACGAACCTCCTTGTCAGTCCGATGCAATCTTGTCTCCCTGTCGTCCCACCAAGCGTGGCTTTCGTCAAGCATCGAGACCCTGTCGTCCAGTCACATCACCGATGACAACTCCTTGTCGTCCACAAAGACCCGTCGGCATCGTGTTATCCCACCATGGACCGCCCTCTCAGTACGAAGATAGCTTTCGCCCACCTTGCCGCTGTTGCCGTTGCTTACGCTCATCAACCACACGGCGATCTTCATCTTCGTCTCCCTGTTGTCCCACCAAGCGTGGTTTTCGTCAAGCATCGAGACCCTGTCGCCCAGTCACATCACCGACGACAACTCCTTGTCGTCCACAATGACCCAACGGCATCGTGTCGCCCCACCATGGACCTCCTTTTCAGTCCGAAGAAAGCTTCGTCCACCATCCACACGGCAATCTTCTCCTTCGTCTCCCTCTCGTCCCACCAAGCGTGGCTTTCGTCAAGCATCGAGACCCTGTCGACCAGTCACATCACCGACACCAACTCCTTGTCGTCCACAAAGATCCATCGGCATCGTGTTGTCCCACCATGGACCTCCCTCTCAGTCCAAAGATAGCTTTCGCCCACCTGGCCGCTGTTGCCGTTGCTTTCGTCCATCAACCACACGGCGATCTTCATTTTCGTCTCCCTGTCATCACACCGAACGTGGCTTTCGTCAAGCACCGAGACCCTGTCGTCCAGTCGCATCACCGATAACAACTCCTTTTCGTCCACAAAGACCCGTCAGCATCGTGTCGTCCCACCACAGACCTCCTTTTCAGTCCGAAGAAAGCTTCATCCACTTTGCCGCTGTTGCTTTCGTCCACCATCCACACGGCGATCTTCACCTTCGTCTCCCTGTCGTCCCATCAAGCGTGGCTTTCGTCAAGCATTGAGACCCTGTCGTCCAGTTACACAGTCATCCTTTCTTCTGTTCCCGTTGTCGCACTAACGCCTGTACTGATGCGGTCTTCAGGTCCCATCGTGGCTTTTGTCAAGTGTCGCCTTCCTCGAGACCCTGTCATCCCGTCACACGTGTCGTCTCGGCACTAGCTGCAGACCACGGCTTCCTCCACTTGTCCCCGAGCACGCCGCCGGCCCCGCATCGGCCGGTCCCCCTGTTCACGACAACCGTCCTCGCTCATCGCCACAGCTTTCATCCGCTCCTGACCTCGTTGTCCACTCACGGCCGGCCGTTTCGTACGGTTATAACCATTTTTTCGCCCAAGCCGTTACCTCCCACACAGCTGAAATTTTTCACCGGTAGCCTATCGCTCCGGTCCTTCCAACTACTGTTCCTCGTGCCTCTTCAATGCCATGCTGAAAACACCGGTTCCCGTTTCCTGGATGCTCCAAGCTTTGTCATCTTCCCATGACGACTGTATCCAACTTCATTCTCCGTCGCCACCGCTTCATCCCTCCTTGCCGTCTTACGATTTTTGTCATTCTTGTCGTTCGGCATTCCAATTTCAAAACCTTGTCGTCCCACCGGTCGTCCCAGTTCTTGTCGTCTACGAATGCTGACGCCCGTCATGCCATTGCCGTACGTCAAGCTTCAAACTTTTCATTCCAACCAAGGCTTCCGCCTATCGCTGTCGTCCAAGCACTTGCCTTCCGCTTCCCTCCCATGAAGCTGTGTCGAAGTCCTGAACTTCGCCAACTAACCCTGGCCTCTCACATCTTTTGAACGGCTATGTTATTTCGGCCACCCCCGTCTCGTCTACAACTCCGTCCGCCCGGCCGACCGCATCCGACCACTCTCCCCAGGGTGATGAAAGACTCACCAGCCTCCCCGACCCTCTCTGCCATCTCATGGCCGAAAGAGGATCCAGCCAAGTCTCTCACACCACCACTTCCAGGTCCCCCTTGTAATGGCGGACGCTACGAGGGCTCAGGTGCTTGTAACGCCCCCGGTTTCCCTGGTGTACATGGAGTTTCAGTCTAAGGTTCTACGGTGTTTACGACGACTTTTACGGCATAAGCACAGTTTTGGGCTACAGTCCCAGCATGGGGGATGGAGCGTCGGGTCCTACTTAAAGGGGCCTAACCTCAATACTGTTGGTAATCACTGCCACCAACAGTGTAATTTAACTGTTTATACAAGCTAAAATTAATGATGGGCTACATATTTATTTTACACTTCAAACATTAATCAAGTTAGCAAACGAACTGATGTTTAAAACTCCTGGTTTTATTTTAACAACAGAGAATAAAAGAACACTTTACATCATAGTTTGCTTCGGAAAGCTTTTGAAATAAATCATTTAAAAGCAACAAGTTGAATTTACAGTTTTGCAATTCTCATTTTCAGACCAACAACACTTGGGTTGGAATAAAGTTTAAATTTTCACATTAGAAAAGGTAATACTGAGTGCTCCCGGAGACACCCGCAAGACTGGACAGCCGCAACTGATTACAGTCTATCTGACAGTGTGTTTCATACACGATCAACCGTCCACAGTTATGTTTCTAAGTTTTCCAAGTACAAAAGATCAACATCCCTTAGTTCCCGCAGAAACTGTTCTAAGAAATAAAAAGCCCGGCAATTTTAAACTTAGTGTAACGGCGGTTGCTACGACAGCTTAGGTGCTTGTAACGCCCCCAGTTTCCCTGGTGTACGTGGAGTTTCAGTCTAAGGTTCAATGGTGTTTACGACGACTTTTTACGTTCATTAACACAGCATGGGCAACTGTCACAGCATGGGGGATGGAGCGCCGGTCCTAATTAAAGGGACCTAACCTTAAAACTGTCGGTAATCGCTGCCACCAACGGTGGAGTTAACTGTTTAACTAGCTAAAATTAAATGATGGGCTACATATTTATTTTACACTAAAAGACAATTAATCAATCTAGCAAACGGACTGAAGCTTAAAACTCCTGGTTTTATTTTTGCAACAGAGAATGAAAGAAACACTTTACATCGTAGTTTGCTTTGAAAAGCTTTTGAATCGAATTAATTAAAACCAACAAGTTGAGAATGTACAAATTAGTAATTCACACGTTTTCAGACCAACAACACTTGTGTTTGGAATAAAGTTTAAATTTTCACATTAGAAAAAGTAATACTAGGTGCTCCCGGAGACACCCGCAAGACTTGACAGCCGCAACTGATTAAAGTCTATCTGACAGTATGTTTCATACACGATCAACCGTCCACAGTTATGTTTCTAAGTTTTCCAAGTACAAAACATCAACATCCCTTAGTTCCCGCAGAAACTGTTCTAAGAAATAGAAAGCCCGGCAATTTTATACTTAAGCATCAGTATTTTTCCTTTGACTTCCACAAAGATCAAACCGTCAGTTAGTTTAAGTTAAAAATCCATTTAAACATGGTTCGCACAGGGCCTTGAAAACCTTGAAAGGGCTTGAAATTGAAGTTGAGGCTTGCAAGGCCTTGAAAGCCTGGAATTTTGTGCAAATTCCGTTTTTTGGCCTTGAAAGTGCTTGAATCCATTAATGGAATGTTTTTATTTTCTTGAAATGCCGGAATAATAATAATAGAAAATTCCGGAATCTTAAAACTTCTAACGAAATCGTAAAGTGCTCGCGTTCATTTTAGTTCTGGTTGTAGCTACAGTTTTCTTGCGCTTGAGCAGCTTGTAGCTATCCGAACTGTTGCTCAAGCCTGAATTGAAAGTTCTCGCACGCAACATGGCTCTTGCTGGTGGCTGATGCAAAGACAAGTGACCTACCTGGAGCAGCTTGTAGTTATCCTGGGCTCGCGCCTCCATCTTGTTTTCCGGCATTTTACGATCACGGACGGGCTGATTGCTACACATGGCCGCACATGTTTTATTTTGAATCTCGAGGTACAGTTTTTTAAAATTTGCAATGGGAAAGTGCAAGTTTCCAGACGCGTGGCTTGAAAACTGGAAGTATGTTGTGGACTGGTTATTACCAGACCCCAATGATGTACTTTCAGCAAGATGCAAGCTCTGTGTAAAAAAAAATCAAAATCGAAAGTATGGGGGAAAGTACATTAAAAAGACATCGGACGGATCTTCATCAAATGGATCATCGGCATCAGGTTTGACGAAATAAACTGCAAGTGTTAGTGATGCAGCAGTAGCAATAATTTTTAATGATTCTGACGGCCAGCAATCAACAAAAATGCAAACTGAAATGGAAGGCCGAAATTCTTTCGACATTGAAAAGTGTTGTCGCATTATTCTTATAAAAGCTGCGAAGACTTCAGTAAGTTATTTCTTGTGTTACGATCAGTTAAAAAATGGGTCCCCAAATGTCCATAATTTTTTATGGTTTTAGACCATGCAAAGTTAAAAAAAAAGTGGTCCTCGGGCACACAAAGTTCTAAAATTGATGAGAGAGGCTACGTATTTTTTTTTTTTATATGATGTTTACGCATTTTGAGGTAGAGATAGCGTAAAGGGAAAAAAGGGACTTTTTGCAAAACTTAATTGAAGCTCATTTTTATTGGCAGTTAACTTGGGGCAGTTTTAGCAGAGCTTTTAAAATAAAGCGATTTTCGTAAGTGTAGTCAAAGCAAGCCTGGATCACATTTCATTTCCGAAGCCCAGAAGAAAAAGATAATTGACACGGGGCTTTTTAGATGATGTGGAAGTGTCTTTTTCATCTTTGCTTGTCCTTAGGGATATTTTTTTTTTTGTCGTCGTAAATTTTAATGTGGCGACTCTAAAGATTTGTAGGCTACTGGTCAGTGGCTGTATGTTAACAAGTTAATTTTCGCTTATGCGTGGTGTAGATCATTAGAATAGGCCTATAAAAAAAAGGTTAAAGCAATTGCAAATGAATGATTAAATTTGCTGATACTTTCTTTATGCAAAATTTAAAAAGTGCTTGAATTTGGTGTGAAGGTAGGCCTTGAAAGGCCTTGAATTTTATTTCCTCAATGCTGTGCGAACCCTGTTTAAAGTAAACTAGGAAAGTTGGTTTTTAGGAAGAGAACCACTCTTACGTTATGGGGTGAGAGAACCTAATATGCCGCTTACGGCGTCACCACCATAATTTTCTCTAAGCTAGAGGTTAAGTTTACGAATTTAAACTAAAATTTAGAATATGGGGGTCCTAAACTAAACTTTTAAAAGCTAAACTACAACATACGAACCACTACCATTTTGCTCGGCATGGCATCCTACGGACATGGCATTTCCACTCCCGACTGGTGTGACCCTTCTAGCTTGAGAGATCTGTGAGCTGTGCTGTGGGTGCTTGGGAGTGGGGGTTTTTATGCTCGAAACCAGAAGTTCGCGCGGAAGGGCAGTAGAGCTACGGGGTCTGGTTGGCTGAGGGCCTTGAGAACAATGGAAGGTGGGAGGAGAAGTCGGTTGAACAAAGGGACTGGGTGCAGAGCCGTTTGAAGGAGTAGGAACATGTAAAGATAGGCCTGTTTGAGTTTTACTAAAGTGAACTTTGGGAAATAGGCCTTTACTTTGAAATATTGACTATGGAATGAATATTTACATGTTTGCAACGTGAATAGGCTCTGGTTAAAGCTTAATACTTTGGCTTGGGTAATGCATAAAGCATTACTATTATATTAAATAAGCTTTAAATGAAAACATCAGTGTTATACACCACAACTAGTTTTGGCTGGGGTGGGGATTGAGGATTCGAAGTTTTTGCACAGTTTGACTTTCGGATTGTTTTGGAACAGATCTTTTATAAATATCTTTTGGTTTTAATAGAAGAACAAGCCAGCAGTAGTATTTGGAAGGTCTCAGTCGGGTTTAGTGGAGAACTAAAACATATATACACTAAAATTCGTGTCCGGTAGAATGCCGATGTCAAATTACGTTGGACTAATGGTAGCGTTCCTGGGGGTAAATGATTATTATAATAGTATAAATGCGGTTAAATAAACTAGCCCAGTTGAATGCTATAACGCATTTAAGTTAATTTGGAAGTCCAACCTTAAAGTTGAAAGACAAAATCGATCGTTGTGGAAATTTTTCATAAGGATTGCGGCCGACAAACACAATAAAAAATATCACACTTGAAATGGTTGTCTGTACATGTATGTGAGGTTAAGTACCTTCATAGAGGAAGCCCCTCCTAAAATGCAACTAAGCTAGTGTTTGTGGGCTTTTTGCCCGAAAATAGAAAGGATAAAATCAAAATACATGAGTACAAATCTTCAATAATGGCGGCCATGATGAAGGAGCGCTGCGGTCGGTTTCGGATGATTTTCAAATGTAGATTTGAGGATCTTCTAGATGGAAAGTTCGAATTTGGGCTTCCCCAAGAGGTAGATATTATGACTGGCTATTAAATGACGACGAGTTTGATCGATTTGGTCCATTATTGTGAAAACGGCGAAATTTACACAATCGAGGCATTTAGGTGCTCAAGAAAAAAAATTTCTCGTTTGGAAAAACAAGCGTTTTTCGGCGGTCCACGTTTACATTAGGCATCAGTATTTTTCTTTCGACTTCCACAAAGATCAAACCGTCAGTTTAAATTAAAAATCCATTTAAGTTTAAACTAGAAGAAGTTGGTTTTTAGTAAGAGAACCACTCTGACGTTATGGGGGTGGGGGACCAAATATGCCGATTATGGCGTCGCCTCCATAATTTTCTCTAAGCTAGAAGTTAAAGTTAAGTTTTACACTATGAATTTAGAATAAGGGGGTACTAAATACAACTTTCAAAAGCTAAACTACAAACAACATACGAACCACTACCATTTTGCCCAGCATGGCATCCTACGGACGTGACGTCTCCACTCCCGACTGGCGTGACCCTTCTAGCTTGAGAGATCTGTGAGCTGTGCTAAGGAGGGAGGGTTGGGGGGGCTTTTTATGCTGGAACAGCGGATAGGAGAGCTACGAGGGTCTGATTGGCTGAGGGCCTGGAGAACAATGGAAAGTGGGAGGAGAAGTCGTTTTGGCAAAGGGTTTTGGTGCAGAACCGTTTGAAGGAGTAGGGACATGTAAAGATAGGCCAGTTTGAGTTCTACTCAAGTGAACTTTGGGAAAAGGCCTTTACTTTAAAATAGTGTCTGTTGAATAAATATTTACATGATTGCATTATGAATAGACTCTGGTTAAAGCTTAGTACTTTGGCTTGGGTAATGCATAAAGCATTACTATTAAATTTTACAAGCTTTAACTGAAAACTGCAGTGTTATACACCACAACTAGTTTTGGTGCGGGGGGGGGATTTGAAGTTATATGCACAGTTTGACTTTCGGATGGCTTTGGAACAGATTTATTATAAGTTTTTTTTTATTTTAATAGTAGGATCGCTAGTAGCAGCATTCGGATGGTCTCAGTCGGGTTTAGAGGAGAACTAAAACAAACATATATACCCTAAAATGTGTGTCCGTTAGAATGCCGATGTCGAATTACTTCGGACTAGTGGCAGCGTTTCTGGGAGCAAAAGAATATATAAGAGATTGAAATAATGGTTAAATAAGCTTGCTTAGTTGAATGCTATAATGCATTAAGTTAATTGGAACGTTTAACGTTAAAGTTAAAAGACAAATATCGATCGTTGTGGAAATATTTCATAGACGTTGCAGCTGTTCAACATAATAAAAAAAATCACACTTGAAATGGTTGTCTGTATCCACATGTATGTGAGGTTAAGTACCATAAATGGAAGCCCCTCCTAAACTACAACTAAAAGCTAGTGTTTTGGGGCTTTTTGCCCTAATATAGAAACAATAAAATAGAAATACATAGATACAAGTCTTCAATAATGGTGGCCATGATGAAGGAGCGCTATGGTTGGTTTTGGACGATTTTCAAATGTAGTTTGTGGATCTTCTGGATGGAATTTGCAGATTTGGGCTTCCCCAAGAGGTAGATGTTATGGCTGGCTATTAAATGTCGAAGAGTTTGACCGATTTGGTCCATTATTGAAAATTCGAGGCATTTGGGCGCTCAAAGAAAAAAAAATTTCTTCGTTCAGCAAAATCATTAATTTCCGCTTCTTCCATGCTCGCATTTCCCGCCTCCGAGCGTCATCACGCCTTTTGTGGCAAATTTTCTCACGACTAGCTAGCGCATCTCACAGCCGGACGTTGGTTCCTTCCAGGAATTCTTTGTGCTTACAACATGGTGAAAGTCCTTCACGCCAAACGCCTCGAGGATGAGGTGGACGTTTATTTCGGCAGAACACCCAAAATCGACAATCCCAGATCCTGCCGTTGCCCTGGACTCAACAACCCCGCTCGTCTAGGCCCCAACAAAGGAGTCTGCCAATACCATCGCCAGTGCGACTATTATTCAAATCCCTGCCCGATATGCGTCACCATCCCTTTGGCAACATGGAATATAATTGCTGCTACACATCAAGCCTCAGCATTAAGAAAACGTCAACGTCAACAACGTGCAAGGCTCCTCCAAAAATCCAAGACGGATCACCACTCTCTTGTGTCCAATAACTCCTCACCACACTCATCGTTGCTTCTCAAAAAGCAATCTCTGTCTTCCACCTCCAATTCATCACCATTGCTAACTTCCGTTCTAAAGAAAACACTCACCACTCCACAACGATTCCGTTCGTGCACAAAGCCCCCTCCTCCTTCCTGCACTGTGACATCAATTCCCATCACTCCAGGAAAAAACTCAACCCATAGCTCAGTTAACAGCACCCCCACCTCTCAATCATGGTTGAATGACCCAGTTGAACACTCTTCCGCCACTCCTTCGTCAGTTGACTTGGATGCCACATCTTTATCCCCATGGTGATTTCAAGTCAAGAGGATTCAACAATTCAAAATGATCCAACAAGTCAAGGTGATGCACCTCAAACGGATAACGAAAGCCCGTCATCACCAATCGGTGGGAAGAAGCCACCGATCCTTTCATTTCTGACACCTCCGTGGATCTAATCCCCGCGACTCCTCGCTCTCCCTTCAAAGGTTCGGATCTGGACCTTTCTCCCAGCCCAACACCCACGGAAATCACCATCGAAACCCCATTCAGCATTCCAGACAATACATCTCCTTTACCGGAAACTTCCAGTCTCCATCAACCCTGAGGTTCCCTCTCTCTTCGGCTTGGACGTCGACAAACGTACCGAAATCGACCACGTCAGGTTTTTCAACACTCTAAAACACAAGCTCCGCCTCAACGAACGAGCAAAGAAACAATTTGTCTCCAACTATGAAAAGGCAAAAGTTTTCCTGGATTCACTCTAATCACAGTTCGCAGGCCAAGAGGAATTGATTGCCTCCTTACAAGCCCAGAAATCAACACTTCAATCTGAAAACGCAAAGCAACTCGAACTTTCCGCACAACGTGAACTCGCAAAGGTTTTACAAGCGAAACGCACAGCCTCAATTCCACCTCACTAAGGTTCAATGAACCTCTCGTCTACGCTCCATGGGTTTTCACCCACATCACCTTCACCAGGTCACCAAAACCAAGCTACAAAACACCCTACCGGTTCCTCCATCCTCTTTTGGCAGTCAAACCCTCTGATCCAAGAATTACACTGCCAATTCTTCCTTCAAGACCAGCCACAGCTCCATGAAAATCCGGTCTACTTGACAACGTAACCTATTCATCAAACGCAAACTTTGACCACTACGATCTCACCCTACACAACAACATTACCGATGCCTGGGACTCTATCACTGCTGCAACTTCGGGTCACTCCATTCAAGCCTTTTCTTTGTGGCAATTTCACAATGCCAACACTTTCGAACCTCTTCATCCTCACATGGCCTAGCTGTCCAACCACCAAACCCTGGACCTACCTTGTGACATCTGCAGACACAAGGCTAAAGGCTGCCATTTCGGCATCCGCACCAACGCCAAAAACTAATCAGCCACCATCCTGCCGGCCAACAATGAAGTAAAAAAAAAAAAAAAAAAAAAAAACTTACCATCTTAACCCTACAATCACCTTAGATTCATTAATCCATTTCGTTTTATCCACCTCCTAGCATTTCAACCACATTTCGACCCTCTCCTGAACCCCCAAAGCTCACAGACCCTGCTGAACAAACGGGGAAAGTTGGCCGGCACTTCACATCGAATCCAAATTTATTTCTCCTTTTTTTTTAACGAATTGTACTTGAACTCTACCAGAAATTACTTCAAATCAAAAAAAAAGTGTGCAATATGTGATCAATAATAGAATTCCCACTACCTTCCAACCTCGACGTAAAATGGTACCACCCCACGTCACCTGGACCACCTCCCTTCCATCTCGGAGGAAACTAACTTTCACCTATCCAACATCCGCCCAGACAAGATGCCCGTGGAAGAAAATACCTCATCAAACCAGAACATCAGCCCCATGAACAGGTAAACACCTTAACCTCCTCCTTCAATTGGGTTTACCTTTCCACAAACTTGAGTGAGGTCACCATGAAATCCCTGTAAATGTATCAACCTCCCACCAAATTTCATGGAACCTGACCACACCAACAGCCGCCAGCCTCGGAACCCCAGGGACTCGTTCAAAAGGTGCCCGCCACCAAATTTCACGAGGTCAGCCTGTCAATGCAAAAATTGACAGGTATTGCACTTTTACCAGCACAAAGAAAGACCATTTTGCCAGCCCCCAGCCCGCCCGGCTAAAAATGGTTTCTTTTGCGGAAAAAGTACAATACGTTAGGGCCACCCTGCCTCCCCTCTTCAGTCACCTTTTGACAAATGTTGAGACAAAGAGATGACAAGCTCGGGTAGTTTCCACTCTTATAGGGAGAATCGCGCATGCGCTGTTGGGTTTCCTGCAGAAATCTCAAGGCTAGGCAGCATCGTTGAGGCAACAATGCAAAAATTAACCGGTATTGTACTTTTTCCGCAAAAGAAACCATTTTTAGCCGGTCCGGCCGGGCTGGGGGCCGGCAAAATGGTCTTTCTCGTCGCCATGGCCGCATGTCTTCGATGTAGTGAGCTTCAGGCGTTATCCGCCGCCACTGCCGATTGTTTTTTCTTGGACAACTACTCCACCTTTTGGGCAAAGACTCAAAAGCTTTCCGAATGATGCAAGCCCTTCATTATACCTGCTCTCACCACCATTCTGGGTGATGACTAGTAACGAGCCCTATGTCCTGTCCGTGCCTTCTGGTTCTACCTCAAATCGTCCAAATCGATCCGCCGGAATCGTACACAACTCTTCATTCCTTTCACAGCAAGAAGTGATGAAACCTCCGCCAGGATGATTGTTACCTGGATCAAGACTGTCATAGTCCAGGCTTACGACGCCGTAGACATCAGCTGCGTGGATCAAGGCATCCATGTGGCTGCTCACGAACTTCGGGCCATTTCGGCGTCTTGGGCCCTCCACAGCAACATCCCGGTTTCCGAAATCATGGAAGCTGCTTTTTGGCGTTACCCATCCGTTTTCTCTTCACACTACCTGCATGACATG
The DNA here is from genome assembly GCA_023313725.1 of Lithobius niger. Lineage (NCBI taxonomy): Eukaryota > Metazoa > Arthropoda > Chilopoda > Lithobiomorpha > Lithobiidae > Lithobius > Lithobius niger. The sequence continues at coordinate 62,741 of JAHWFP010144698.1, forward strand.
TCACATCACGCCGTCGGACTATACCGTGTAGGGCCCTTTATTGCCGCTCGGCGCATGGTATACCCCCCCCCCCCCCCCCCTGCAGACTTATGTCATTTTAATTTGTGGGGATCCGACCACTACCCTGGGGGACCTAGTCATGATGGCACCTGCAGCCTTTGACTAGGTCTGTGGAATGCTAAAAATGGTAATGGATATTTTCGTGACAACTATAAACTCCAAAATAACCAGTATAACCTGGTTGATTTTGGTTTCTATTGCTTCGTGAAAATGTACATTACCTTCTTCCCACCATCCTCCCCTCTTGTCGCCATCTGGCCACAGTGAGGTAGAAAAGATGAGACGGATCGCTGCGCTCAGGCTTTTATATGATGGGGGCTGCGCAGACACTTGCGCAGAGGGTAGCGGCTCGGAAAGAACTCTTCGATTGTTCTCTAATTGAAACAGCATTGTGAGAAGGAGAATGCTAAAAAAAAAAGGTAATGTACATTTGAATGAAGCAATAGAAACCAAAATCAACCAGGTTATACTGGTATTTTGGAGTATTTTTTGCTTTTGCTAGACTGTAAAGAAAGGTTGTTTTTTTTTCCTGATGTTAGGGGTGTAGCTGGGAAACCCCCATGACTTGTAGCTGATTTAAGCAAGCGGTTCTAGGCCAGTCTACAACTTTACGCACGACTTTGCTCTGTACTGGCGGTCTCCTGTTAGGCAACGGCGATCCTTTGGAACTTGACATGGATCTCTCACCTCCGCGACCAGGACGGGAAACTTGTTTTTTCGACCCTACGGGCGATGGGGCCATAAATCCTAAAAAAAATTAACACGTACCCTCAGTCCGAATTTATTACTGCAGACCTGAAGATGGTCTCAGGACCTCTCTTTTTCTTCCTCGCAAGGTGTCGGTCCCAGCTTAAGTCCTTCGCGACAACGTCCGTCTCTTGCACCTAGGACTTCGAGCAGCCTCTCAGGTGGATGTTCTAAATACAGCGGCCAATGCCTTATGCGAGAAACTCTCTGCTGAGCCACCGCCACTCGAGACCAGGAATTTGGCATTTCTCATTAGTCAAGTATTCCGAAAGGCTTGCTTCGCGACTTACCACTCCATGAACTGGCTCACCAGGGCGCTCTGCAATTCGGCGCTGCTTCTTCAAGACGTGGCCCTCAACACAGCACCGAATCTAAATGACTCCACTCGCCATGCGCCACGCAACCAGTCAATACATGAATCAGACACACTATTCAGGGGCCTGATCCCCAAACTCGCTCTACATCTGGATTTCGCCCGTAAACCGAAACCAGTTAGGCCCAAACACTCATGATAACTTTGCGCCTCTGGTTGCCCTTTTCCTAGTGACATCAAAGACGACTAGCTGGCTACTGTCACCAACTACGAGCCATGACCGCCGGACCCCGTCTCCTATACGTCATGAACAGGCGTCCTTTTACAATAAAGGCCCTGGTCACGGATGAGGCTAGTCCCTTAGTCTCAGCGCCACTCCGAGTGACGAGGACAATTCGCTGCCCCAGGCCACGAGCCCCTCATAGTCGTTGACAGTCGTTCCACGACCCTTCCAATCGGGGGGTCGTCTGGGCCATTTTCTACCTGCCTAGCAGGCCTTAACTTCCGACCCAGCCGTTTTGTCGCTCATCAGTCATGGATTCCGCCCGTCGCTGTCCAAGATGCCTCCCCTTATGTCTCCTCTTTGGTCCGAGGCCTCAGGCGCTTCTGACCCTCTTTCAGCAGAAATCACCAGCCTCCTAATGAAAGCGGCTATTAGGCTCAGATTAGATTCTCTGGCAAACCTGGTCCCATATTGGAGGTGGATGGTTCGGCCCGTTCACCATTTTCGCATCGACGACTGGCTGAACTTAATCCCGGCTGAAACATCGCCGCCGAAACATTGCGTGACAAAAACATAGCAGACAAAACATCGTGGGGACACAGCATAGCACGGTCAAAACATCGCACGGAAATTACATCGAGGATAGAACATCGCAAACAATAACATTGTGGACGAAACATAGCACGGATGAAGCATCGTGGACGAAACATCGCAAATAAAAAAAAATATGAGGCTGATTAAAATATTTAATAAGTTGGAAGTTAACTTTAGAAGATGGAAGGTGGAAGTTTTAAAAACTTATTTGAATGTAAAAATTTAAGCTGTCAGGCGATGATATTCTCTCCCACCCCCTCCCCCCCCCCCCCCCCACTCAAAAAATTGTATTTAACAAAATAAAAACACCAAACTTATTCAAATACTAGCTGAAAACCCGTCAAAAATGACGGGTGCTAGTGTTTAGGGATTGAATATGAGCGAAAATTGTTTACTGAATAGTGAAATTGAAACGGCCAAAAAAGGAAATGGATCAGATCACCAGTGTGACGACGTAACAGTACAATTCCCAAGTTCCACCCAAAGTTTGACGACATTTTCTTCCAAGTTGTACTGACGTGTATTGACGCAAAGCGACGGCAGATGGCATTGGCGTACGTGTTATATTGAAGACGTATTATTTCGTTTGTTACTGATTGTTACAGGGCTTTCATTGCATGATTAAAATTTAAGCTGATAGTCCGGCAGCCAGCACAAAAAACCAAAAGAATAGTCTGCACAAAATGTTTTTGCGCAGAGATGTTCTGCAATATGTCCGTATTCCAAAACATAATGATGCCACTTTGGCACCCTTGGGGAATTCAAGATGGCGTCCAAAAATGGCGACGTAAAACGATTTTTTGCTTCTAGCGTCTAAATCATCCGATTGAAAATTAACCAGTTACCAATTATGTTTATAATAAAATTTCCTTCAAAAAAGGTTCTATTCATACTTTTGGTAAAATTAATGCTTCTTGCCGAAATTCGTTATTTAAGTTATTTTAGGCCGTTAACACGTTCCATATAAATTCCTGACTTTAAACAGCTACAGTACCCGTTCTAATTCGGATGAATAGACGTGATTAGGCTTAGATGAAGATGAACATATATATTTTCCAACAAGGGTAATTAGAGGGATTTATAATAATTAGTAGCTAAGCTACAGCAGTTTACACACGTAGCACTGTGCGTTTCGCTCTATTTTACCACATGTCCCATCTTTAAACTGCTGCGCCACCCATTCTAAGACAGAGAAATGGACGTGATTAGACTTAGATGAAAGATGAAGATATATATTTTCCAACAAGGGTAATTAAAGCGATGTATATTAATTAGGAGCTAAGCTGCGGCAGGTTACCTACGTTGTAGCACTGTTCTTTTCGCTCTATTTTACCACAAGTTCCATATTTAAACTGCTGCGTCACCGTTCTAATTCCGATAAATGGATGTAATTAGGCTTAGATGAAAGATGAAGATGTTTATTTTCCAACAAGGGGAATTAAAACGATTTATATTAATTAGAAGCTAAGCTACGTCAGTTTAAAGATGAAACTTGTGGTAAAATAGCTCAAAATGCACAGCGTTACACTGTAGAAAAACTATCGCAGCTTAGCTCCTAATTGATATAAATCATTTTAATTACCCTTGTTGGGATTCGTCTAAGCCTAATCACTCGATTTATCCGAATTAGATCGGGTGGTGCAGTAGTTTAAAGATGGAACTTGTGGTAAAATAGGACGTAAAGCACAACGCTACAACGTAGGTATACTGCCGCAGCTTAGCTCCTAATTAATATAAATCGTTTTAATTCTGTGGCGCTTTGACAGAAGGGCATAAGTCCATTTTTGGCATTGTTGAGATTAGTCTAAACATGGCTTGACTATACATTCTCTTTGCTTTGACAAAGAGAGGTTAGTCCATCTTAGCATTTTCTAGCTTATTTTGTATATGTCCGTTGGAGGTAAATCTACACGCTGTCAATCTAATTTGACAAACAGAGCTAAGTCTAAGATATCTCCTTTTGTTCCAAAAATGGACTTATGCCCTTTTGTCAAAACGCCACAGAATTACCGTTGTTGGAAATTATACATCTTCATCTCTTATCTAAGCCTGATCACACCCTTTTATCCGACTTAGAACAGGTACTGCAGCTATTTAAAGATGGAACTTGTCGTAAATAGAGCGAAAAGCACAGCACTACAACGTAGGTAAACTGCTCCTAATTAATATAAATCGTTTTAACTACTCTTGTTGGAAAATATACATCTTCATCTTTCATCTAAGCCTAATCATGTCCAAATATCCGAATTAGAAGGGGTGTTACAGCAGTTTAAAGATGGAACATGTGGTAGAATAGAGCGAAAAGCACAGTGCTACAACGTGTATACACTGCCATAGCTTAGCTCTTAATTAATATAAATCGCTTTAATTACCCTAGTGGGAAAATATATATCTTCATCAAAGTCTAATCACGTCCATCCAAATTAGAACGGGTACTGCAGCTGTTTAAAGTCAAGAATTGTACATGTAACATGCATTAACGGCCTAAAATAGTTTAAATAAGGAATTTCGGCAAGAAGGATTAATTTTATCAAAAATATGAATAGAACCTTTCTTGAAGAAAATATTATTCTAAACATAATTTATAACCGGTTAATTTTTAATCGAATGAACGGTTTAGACGCTAGAAGCAAAAAACAGTTTTGTTGTTGCCAGTTTGGACGCCATCTGGAATTCCCCAAGAGTGCCAAGGTGCATCGCATTATTATGTTTTAGAGTAGGGACATATTGTAGAACATGTCTGCGCAAAACATTTTGTGCGGACATTTTTTTTAAGTTAGGCCAAAAATCAACATTTGGCAACTGGACTATGATAGAGAAGAGAGAGAATGAGGAGAGAATGGAATCTTCTGACCGTGCCATTCACCTTCGCCCCTCCCATCGCAGTTAAAAAAAAAATACATTATTTCTTTAAAACAACTAACTGACTTGTCTCTCTTGTATTTCCGACCTCTAGAGTTGAAGGTGGAAGTTGTGGGCGATTCCATGTAAATAATCAAAAAAATTACAGTTGTCATAATCTTCCACGATTCTCATTATTCGTTAGGCGCTGCGTTTGTGTGAAGACGAGTCACCGCAGGTGGAATTCCAGAGATTCCTTGTTCAATTTCCATTTCGTTTTTTTTCCCCCTGCTCTACTTTCAGTGTGTTTACGAATTTCCAAATTGATTGATGGTTATACATGACAGCAATGACTGGAATCCCTGACAGCAACAATTTCTTTTTTTATTTGCGATGTTTTATCCACGATGTTTCATCCGTGCTATGTTTCGTTCACGATGTTATTGTTCGCGATGTAATTTCCGTGCGATGTTTTCTCCCCGCGATGTTTTGTCCGCTATGTTTTTGTCACGCGATGTTTCGGCGGCGATGTTTTAGCTGGATACCGGCTCAACCTCCATTTTCACCCACCAGACACTTCGGGTCGTCCACTCTCTCCGACATTTTCCCTCGACACGCTCCTCTGGTGGATGGACGTCCCGAATATCACACAAACAGTGCCCTTGCACCAACAACCACCTGATCTGTACCTTTTTACGGATGCAACCCTGCAAGGATGGGGGGCCCACATCGGCGACCACGTGGTCTCCGGGGCATGGCAGCCATGGGACCAGGATCACATCAACATCCTCGAGCTTCATGCAGTCCTCCTCGGCCTGCATCACTTTTGCCACCTCGTCATGGGAAAGACGGTCCAAGTCCACATCGACGATACAACAGCAGTGGCCTACCTTCAGAAATTTAACTTACACGCAAAAACCGGTAAACGGCGATATTTGTGTATTCATATAATTTATTAACTTACACCCCATGTGTCACCAACGTTGAACCCTTTAACGAACCACTACGCTTGTGCATTTCACTGTTATTAGAAATTTGAACGTAGGTTCGTCTCTTTAATCACTTAAATCATTATAGTGTAAAGACCAATTGAATTCTGGAGTAAGGCAGCAGTAGAACGTGGCGTCGAATCACTGAAGTGTCAACACCTCTGACCTTGGCTTCTTTAATTTTTGGTGCCTTTCCTACCATCAAACCATGATTGTTAACGTTATTGCAGGTTACAGAAAATGTGCTCATGGAAACTGGTCTGATTTTCTAGCCGGTTTAATGTAGACCTTTAAATCCCACTTCCGTCAAATGTAACGCCATTGTCTGTCGCTCCACCAGCAAAGCAGGGTTCCTCTCTGGAGGTCGCTTTAAACAACACTGTTTTCCATTTCTGAAGTAAAGGCCCTGATCCGTTCCACGTTGGTCCGTTCTGTTGGTGAGCAGGTGAAGAAAGTGGTAAAAGAAGAATTGTAGCTCCTGGAACCTGTTTTTATGCTTTTGACATTCCTACTACCTCAGTAGTTCGTCTCGGATAATCCTTTGTAACAGTTACTTTCTTCGGCCCTCGACAAATATTTGAAAACTTTCGGCCGCTGCTGTATATCAACTGCTGCTCCGGGGCAGGGACCGTCGGTTGCTTCATTAGAGGCAGAGATTTATTGTATCAATGCTAATCGTTGTTCGCCTCTGTATAAGGATTATTTCCAACCTATTGTAGCTCCCAACTCCTAGTCTAGGACAAAGACAGCAAACAGCTTGGTGTTGCTGCTTGTTCGCCCTCCTGTTCACCTCGGCCTTGGCAGTACGTTTGTCACAGTGGGCATTACGATCGCGACTCACTTGGCATCAGGACACTAGGGCTCGATAGTTAATGTTACGATTTAGGCAGTCTTCTTTCTGTACGAGGTTTCCCTCTCCACATGACTATTGTCAACGTCTTTTCCAGATTCAGACTTGTCATAAAGACTTCTTTAGAAACGAACAACTATTGACGTCATGTCACCTTCTGCCAGGAAATGTCGCTCGGCTTCCTCTTAATGGCATATTACAAACTTGTTAACAGATCTTATAAGATAAATGGGTTCTCTAACCATCCGATCGGCATAACACTTCCTAACCTACTCGCCACCTCAGACGTCTTCCCTTGGGAACTAGGACCATCAAACCCAGACCCTCAGGTGCTGTAGATACAGGTTTTCCTTGAGAAGAAAGCTTTCTTATTGCTATAACTGGACTGTCCCGAGCTTCTAAAATCCAGTCTGTATCGTGCTGAAAAACCCCGGGGCACATCGATTGATCTTCAACCTGAACCAACCGATCAAATTCATCCACTGTCCACACTTGAAGCTGGAAATGACTTCGACGATTCACGATTTTTGTTCTCCACCAGGAACACACAATAAGCATAGATTTGGAAGACGCCTAACTTACATTTGCCATTGCATTCTTCTGTACTCCACTTATTTCCATTCTTCTATACTCCATTCTGTACTCCACTCTTCTGTACTCTACTTTTGTACTCCTTTCTTCTGTACTCCATCCTGGCTTTTCTTCATCTGAGTGGGGTTCGTTGTCATATATACCTGTATGATTGGCATCTCCCGCAGCGTGAACTGTCTAATTACTCCAAGAAGTGAGAACGACACTCTATTTTCTTAGACCTTGAAAGAATGACCTTGAAAGAAGCCAAGTCAAGAAGTTCCCAGCCTGTCGTTTTCTTTTACTAGGATATGCATTCGATTTGGAGAATGGACTCGTTTTTCCCTCTCAGGAAATCCTTAATCACAAGTCCTTCACGATGAGAACTTCTTCAAGATAAGAGGTTAAATTGATTCTGTAGCTAATGTCATACCTTACAGCTGGTGATGTTCTGCTGTCTCTACTGGCTCCAGAAGGCCCATTGATCCTCCTATCGGTATACTACCAGATAAAATTCAAACCCAAGAAGATTTTCCCACAGCGTCAACTAACAAATACTAGGGCGGTATCTAATCATCTTCGAACTTCTAACTTTCGTTTTTTTATTAATGAAAACATTCTTGGCAAATGCTTTCGAAGTAGTTTGTGTTGTGACAGTCCAAGAATTTCACCTCTAGCATCGCAATACGAATGCCACTAGAAAATACGCACCTAGCAAATTCTTTCCACGGAATCCGTCTTACGTGACAAGAAGCTCTAAACAGTTTATTTGAGTTAGGAAAGGAGGAAGAGTTAAAAATCCACAGCAATGTCTTGATGCTCAGGGCAGTGTTCCTAGTCCTTCTTTTCTTTAAGGACTTTCTGAAAGGAAAGAGCATCCTGGTTCAAGGGGACAACACAACTGAGCTGTGGAGAGACTCAAACCCTTTGGCATCATCGCCAGGCGGATCTCATCTGCACATACTGGGAAACCACAATGTGCAAATGGACTAAGTAAAGACTGTTTCAGGTCCCTACAACTTAATGGACACTTCTTCATTTCTGCTGCAGGTCAATTTTCTCACTTCCTGGGAACCCTGTGTTTGACTTATTGTCATGAGATTCTATTACAGACTCCCATGAGGAAATGGAGCAGAGCGTATCCACTAGCAGCAGCTTTGGAAGGAATATTTGTATGTTGTTTCCATTATTTGTTCTCCCAAGTACTCGGAAGATCACAACCTCGAATGGCCTGTTCATCTTAATCGCCTGAGGTGGCTAGTTCAACCTTGGTTCGTGCCTCTCCACAGACTTAGAGTGGACTCAATTGAGGAAGATCCCGAATCGTTTGGACCTCTTGGTGCACAGGAAGGAGCCGGTGTTACACGTTTTTTTCTGGAAGCCTACATCTTCATGCCTGGCTTTGACTCATGAGGCAGGCGAACTTTCATCCGCAGTTGTAAACCATATCATCAGAAGTAGCTGAGATTTACTAAGACAAGTGGAGAAAATTGCGTCTTTGGTGCCGTAAAATAAAAATTAATCCTGTCTAGCTTCCAGTATCTGAGCTACAGTGAATGCTCAACTCCACAGGCCCATTTCCTGGAAGCCCACCTATCAGCCTGTTCAAGGACTCAGGGGTTGCAACACTAGTCGTAAGGAAAGTCTTCTTTTCATGTGGTGTCGTCATCGAGGCACCACAAGGAAGCCATTTTAGTTCCCCACTGTTAACCTTCATAGCTTACAATAACTTACTATCATAGATCAGGATGTGTATATTGTACATATTACTATGCCATACTGACACCTTGTAAAGTCTTTAAGAAGCCATGCTCACTGAATTAAGCACCCATTATTGTGTTAACCTACAGCAGTGTAAGTTCTTAAGTAGTAGTAGTAATGTTGTAGCTGAACCCACAAGATGTTACCACGCAAATACATCACAGATGGTGACGAGAGGGTGCTACAGCATTACTTTAAATTTAAAACTAGCTTGATAGATTTCTGCAAACCACGGAAAGTGCTCCTAATTTGTGGTAGTTAGTAATTTTATTCATTTGGCAATGAATTTAGTGCTCTGTAGGAACTATCAAATGAGCTTAGTTTTTTCTAAAGTGTACTTGGGTTTAAGAACTAGTGTGGTACTGATGATAGTAGTTAAAATCAATACCTTATTAACTAGAACTGCAGGGGGCAATTAAATTCATGACAGTTAATTAGTACAAGGGTTGTATCCCGGTGCGACGCGCTGGCGTGCCAGACAGTCCTATACTACAAGACTGAAGCGCATGCATTAAAAATGCAACTTAATTAACTCTCATAGATTTAATAGTGCCGTGCCTTTATTCAGGCTGGTTGTGCCGGTGTTCCTTTTAACACCGTAGCGTTTATGAGAAACGATGAAATTTGGTCTGTGCTAGATGCGTAGGCCAACCGTGGTGTTTGTTAAAACGTTTGGGAAGCGTATAAACAATTTAAAAGCCTAGTCAATTTTATTTAATTGTGAAAAGCTGTAGGAGTGTTAAATTTAAATACTAGGTAGGCTGCGGTTGTTTGAGTGGCTTAGTAGATAAGTAACAAACTGTAGTCTTGAGTTGCAAGTTAAATAGAAATTGTAATTGAATTATTAAATTAATTTAAAGTGTAGGCTGTATGCCTGAGACGGATGTTAAATCCGTAGAAACTGACGGAAAGCCTTCAGCTAGTGTTGAAAACAAGCCATTCCAGTTGTTAACACTTTTGCAAATACAGTGGTGAGCGCAAGCGCTAATTTAAACGTTAATTCAGGTACTGAAAGTGATTCAAACATGGCAGCAAAATCCGCAGCGTTCTATTCGGAATTTGATTCTGAAAATGATATGTGGGAAAAATATACGAATAGAATTAGCTACTATTTTAGAGCTAAAAAGATTCCACCAACTGAACCAATAGATTTTTTGATGGCCTCAGTTGATCAAAAGATGTTTGATAGAATTCTAAATATAATTTCACCACCTTTACCTGATTCATTTACATATGCTAATTTAATCAAAGCTATTTTAGATGATGTCAAGCCTTTACCCTCAGTGGTTTCAGAACGAATTAAGTTTTTTCGAAAATCTCAGAAACCAGAAGAAATCTTTAACAAATATATTTCGGCTTTAAAAATTCTTACTAAGTACTGTGACTTAGATAACGGACATCAACAATGAAATGATCAGGGACTGCCTGGTAGGGGGGGATACGCTCAGAAAGGATTTAGCGTGAGATGCTTAAACAAACTTTAGACTTAAAAGCAACTTCGTTAGCTTTATCGCTTGATTCTGCAGAGCATGATCAACAAGTCAGTTAACTTCATCGCTCAGAAAACTTAAAAGGCCCAAATCTTCTAAAGATTTAATTTGTTTCTGCTGTGGAAAATCCGGACACGTGAAAACACGTAAGTATAAAGATTACACCTGTGGCCGCTGCCACATGGCCAGACATTTAAAGGTAATCTGTCGTAAAAGTAGTAGCAGTGCAAAACCAAATAAAGCTACTGACAGTGGCGTAATTACTGGGGGGGGGGGGATTCGCCCCGTCTGTGAGATTTTGAAAGCTTATTCGGCAAATTGGCCAAGTCACTTTTTCCATAGCTGAAAAATTATTTATCGTCAGATGGCTGCATTTTGAGGTCAAAGACGTAACTTTCATCTTAACTAATTTATACTTCTACTGTTTCTCCTTTAAATCACTAAAGTAACCAGGTAACAGATGGAGAAATATGAAAATCAGTAAAGATAAACAGTAAGAATTACTAACTCCATATTTTGCTTAAAATTCCCAACAAAGTATCGGTGTTTAAAAAATAAGTATCTAGTGTGAAAAACTGAATGATTTACATTAAAAAAAATTTTTATGCATATAATGCAGTCAGCAAAGCTGGTTTTATAAAAATGCTTTCAACGGTACTTTACAAGGCCAGAAAATGCCGGAAAGTAGCAAAAATGCATCAGCTTCCGGGGCTCTTATTCGGTTCTCCTTCTACACCATTCGGCTAAATGCCTAGTGTTGCCCCCTCAGTACAAAACCCTAGTTATGCCACTGGCTACTGAACACTCAAAAACAAGTCAGAGTTCAAGTATTAAGGTTAGGCCTAAAAGCAAACAAAAATACAGCTACCGTAAAAAAGTTCATACTGTAGTCCATGAAACTGATAGTGAATCAGAAGTAGAATCAAGTAACTCGGAAGTGGGGTCAGGTAGTGATTATGAGTCTGAAGATGACTACTGTATCCAAAACAACACTGTTGGAATAAGCGAAGCTGCGGACCAAATTTCAATTTCCCCTGGCACCTAATAAAATAGTCATAGTCGTGAATTCCACGAAAGTCCACAAATGAATTTTACCAGTTTGCCTTAATGGATTCTAGCTCCCTATGTAACTCGATTCCGGGGCAGATGCCACAATTATTCCAATCGAATGGCATAAGCAGTATTTTTCAAACTGTCCTTTGAAACTTAGTCCTTATTCCATTCATTCCTACACTGAAGGAATGGAGAAGACTATATACACAGTCAGCCTTAAAATCAAAATTAAGGTTCAAGTAGAAAACTTAGAGGTTTTAATTTCTACCAAATACAAACCAGATTTACTGGGTAAAGATTGGATCTCAATCTTTAGGGTAAACTATGAGCCCTTTTATGATTTGCAAACCAAAGTAAAACGTGTAAAGAGTGTTAAAGCCAAAATTTCACCTGTTGAACTACAGAAATAGTTAAGAGTTTCCTTGAATTATTTAGTCCTGGCTTGGGAAAGTTTAAAGGGTACAAGGTGAAAATTCAGCTTAAAGCTGATGCAAAGCCTGTGTATTGTCGAGTCAGACACGTTCCTTTGGCTTTCAAAGAAAAAGTTAATCAGGAGATAAGACGCCTGGTTAGCCTAAACATTCAGGAGCCTGCGGAAACCATAGAATGGTTGATGCCGTTCGTGATCGTGCGTATGCCTAATGGCGACTTTAGAATTATTGGCGATTACAAAACAACAGTAAATCCACAATTGGAGGTGGACCATTATCTGGTTCCCATGGCTGCAGAACTTTTCAGCGAATTGGCTGGAAGTGTAAACTTTTAGCTTAATCGATCTTAAGGATGCTTTCCTACCAATTGAGCTAGATCCTGAATCACAAACAGCACTACGAATAACCCTTTGGGTCTGTTTCGCTGGTAGCGTGTACCTCTAGGTTTAGCATCTAGTCCTGGAATTTTCCAGAGGGTCGTGACAAAAATTACCAGTAAGATTCCAAAATGTCTTCCCTTTTGCGATGACATTATAGCAAGTGGGAAAGGGTCTAAGCATGACGAATCGTTAGATCAACTTTTAACTGCTTTACAGGATGCGGGGGCTAGACTTAGTATCAATAAGTGTGAACTGTTGCGCCCAGAGCTCTAATATTTAGGCCACATGATTAGTGCTGAAGAACTGCACACTCTTCCCGAGGTAATTGAAGCTGTCACCAAGGCTCCGAATCCTACTTGTATTCAAGAGCTACAAAGCTTCCTAGGGTTAGTTAACCATTACTCAAAATATTTGCCGAATCTAGCTCACATTTTGTCTCCAGTTACCCGGTTGTTGAGCCCTAAAGTTAAATGGGTCTGGGGGGGGCAGAATGTGACAAGGCAGTAAACCAAGTTAGAGAACTATTCTCAAATCAAACGTGTTGGTTCACTACGATCCAAAATTAAAACTCAAACTAGTCTGTGACGGCTCGCCCTACGGAATTGGTGTGTGCCTTATGCATATCGTGCCAAATGGGGAATCGCGACCAATTGCTTTCGCTTCTTGAAAGCTCACTAAAACTGAAGCTAAGTATAGTCATTTCGATCGGGAAGCACTCAGAGTAGCGTATGGAGTTAAGCATTTTCATGAATACTTTTACGGTCAGAAATTTATACTTCAGTCTGACCAGAAGGCTTTAGTATGGATTTACGGCCTTAAAAAGGGAATACCGCAGATAGCAGCAGCTCGTGTAAAAAGATGGACAGTTATGTTAAATGCTTATTCATATGATTTCGAACACATACGAGGCAAACAAAATTTAACCGCCGATGCACTGTGTAGGCTTTCCCTCCCTAATACTGAGGAGTTAGAAGAAGCATAAGCCCAGTATAACATTTTGGCCTTAAAAACTATCTCTAACCTGTCAGTACTAAACGAAACACTGGTGCTAGAAAGTCGTAAGGATAAAATTTTTTCTAAAGTTTACAGATATGTGAATCATGGGTAGCCTGCTGTCTGTGATAACCCTGACATGACTCCTTACTTCACACGCCGCAATTAAATCTCTATTGAGTCCGACACTCTTGTTTTGGGGTATAGAATCGTCGTGCGCGCAGCTTTGTGTAAACAAATACTAAGCGATCTGAACAGCCCACACCTGGGCATTGTTAAACTTAAAGGCTTGGCTAGGTCTAAGGTGGGGTGGCCTTCTATTGACACAGACATTGAGAAGAAAGTTAAATCATGTATAAACTGTCAATAAGGACACTCGGGTCCCAAGCACACCTGGGAGTATCCAACTAAGCCTATAATGCTATGTTCCACGCTGATTTCCTTGGATAATTACGTGTTTTTAATTATCGTGGACGCGCATAGCAAAATTCCGTTTGCGCACAAAATGAAAAGTACTACATCTGCTAAAGTTATCGATATCTTTAATAATATCTTTAATAACCACATTGCCGAATACGGCTTATTCGATTCCTTGGTTACTGACAACGGAAGTCAATGGATGTCACAGGAGTTTAAATCCTGGTTAAAAACAAATGGAATCCGTCATATGACCAGCCCTAGTTTTTCGCCCTGGGTTAACGGCGTCGCTGAGGTCTATGTCCGAAATTTTAAGCGAATTTACAAAGCTGCAAGGCGGGACGGTTCTAGTATCCAAGAAAGCATAAATGCCTACTTATATCGTCTAGGATTACACTAAGTTCGACCACCCAAGCTACAGCGGGTAAACTTTATTTTAATCGTGAATTAAAATTTCGCCTGGGTTTACTTTATCCCTACCCTGTAGCGGTTGCAAAACGCAATCAACAAATACAAGTTTAGAGATTAGCACTACAAATAACAAGCTGTGGTCTAGCGGTTTAATATGTGAACAACTGCCTCACCAATTATACATGGTACTTACAAATGATGAACAGCTGTTAAGAAAACATCGCGACCATATCCGAACAAGAGAAACTGAAGATGTCGTTGATAATTTGATCAACTCGAATAATCCGGCGTCTGAATCAATTAATACGAGCATGCATAATCTCAGCGGTAATTCGCAACTTCACTCAAAATCTAAGAAACGTGATTCTTTGGGTGGAAATCGCCAGCAACCCGAAAATCAGGTGCTTCCGTCGAGTTCGAATTTGAATCGTCGCTCAGTTGGCCAATCACGAATGTCGACTGTTGCTATGCCAGTTCTATCTCCAATCAAAAGCAAATCACCTGATAAATTACAAACTCCAACACCAGGAGTCAGCACGTTACAGCGCGAATCACCCCCACACACAGCCAGTGATTGAGTCTGATTACGTCACTGAACAGGCCATGTCTCTTCCGTCAGCACCTCCTTCAACTCCTTGCGAGAAAAAGAGACAGATGGTCCAGATCCTACTGTATTTACAAAGCAGTCTCCCTTCAAAACGTCAACAGAGCTCACTAAGGTGAAAGCCAAACGCAAAAAGCATAAAGCTGTGCCATCTCCGCCACGCGTAGATGAAACTGCACAGTTTTCAAATGTTTCAAGCCGTCCCAAACGAAATCGTAAAGCTCCGGACAAGCTTGATATTTAATAAAATAATCATTAACAAATTTTCACTTCACTGTTTGGGTTAACTACGTTGTTTCCACGTTTGTAATCGATTATCCGTAAACTCAAAGGAGAGTTTCATTTTAATTCGTGCGATGCTCGCTAAAATGTTCATGTCTTCGTTACCTGTGCAGGGAATAGACCTTGCTAATTTTAAATTGTGCCTTAATTGGCAAAACTTTAGTGTACTTTGTTGCTTGTGAAAATAATAGTATTTTCGGTTTTAACCATTTCTGTTTTTCTTTCATGACAATATTCTTCCGATGTCCACAAAATGCTGATGGAGCTTTGAGTCGGCTATATGGACGCACTAAAACACACCTGTAACCGCTGTGACAATTACAGCAAGCAGATTATCTGCAAAAAAGACCTAACGACTAGCCTACTACTACCAAAAATGCATATACTGTAAAAAAAAAAAACATTCGCAATTTAAAACTTTGTTGACTGTTAAAAAATAAGAGGATTTAAAACAAAATTGTTAAAATTTCAACTGTTTCAGGCTGTCAAGTTTTCAGACAGACTTTTAAAAAATAATTTATTTTTTATTTTTATGTAACAGCTTTCCAAAATGTTTAGTTTTTCCTTTGAAAGCGTCAATACACTAAATTCATAAGGCTATACAGAGAACTAAGATGCCATGCTCACTGTTTTAAACACCCGTTATTGTGTTAACCTACAGCAGTTTAAGTTCT